>PRKT01000513.1:315309-341117 GCA_003671525.1 Saccostrea glomerata | reverse complement strand
AATTTTTTTACTTTTAAAAATTTTCTGTTTTTCCCCATACTGAACTATCCCTATTAGTTATTAAACTTTCATAAAAAGGTTGAAATGTTTCGCCGAAAAACATGTGTCGCCCTAAGACGGCCAAGGAATCAGATACCATTTATGTTCAATAACTTAAATCTATTCTTTCACTACTGAATTAGATATCCCCTTAGATTCCAAAAAATCCCCTGTTGTCCCCCTGTCAGTCCCTGACATTTTCCTGTCTCTCCCTGACTTTCTCCTATGATCCCCTGTCGTTGTCCCTGCTCTCCCTGTCCAGTCCCTGTCGTCACCTGTCGTTGTCCCTGCCTTCCCTGTCTACTCCCTGTCGTCCCCTGACATTCTCTGATCTCCCTGTCCAGTCCCTGTCGTCTCCTGTCGTTGTCCCTGCCTTCCCTGTCTACTCCCTGTCGTCCCCTGACATTTATTTTGGCCAAGAAAAGAAGTTTAAAAAATATTTTTGTTGCATTTAAGAGTGGAAAATGATATAGTCTTGAAAACTTTAAGTATTTTTTTGAAAATATAGACTTAGTAAATAGTTAACACATTTTTGAATGCCTTAACTAAATCCCTTGTAATTTAGTTTCTATCACTTGTATCAATGTGATTTTTTTTAGTTTGGTAGCATTTCGAGGGGAGAACGGCAGAGAATTGGATCGATTCTTAAGAAGAAATAAATTACCAATTTATTTCATCTTGTGATGCTAGACGGCATATACATTGTGGTTTATGAACCTTTTATCTATATTTATAAACTTTTTCATTTTTTATTTGATCTACTTTGAAACATCTTTGAGCGTAATAACTGTCTTTGTAAAAGAACTAGATTGAAACATTTGGGAATACATTATCAAATCAATGCGTGGGATATTTTGTTTTCCCAAAGAATTAAATGAATGAAAAATTAATTGAAAGCAATGATATATAAATGCATTAATAAAATAAATGCCTATTCAATAAATAAAAATTATCAAATAAACTAAAAATCTACTTTATTCATTTATTTTCTTATGTGAATAAATCTACAAATCGACTGAATTAAGAATAAATAAATAAATAAATAAATAAATAAACAAATAAATTTATATCCCCAAAATTTATTTTATTAATTTTATTTTATTTATTTGCTGAAATATGCTACAAAGTATTTTATTAGCATATTTAAACGACTTTTTATTACTTTAAGTCCATGATGGATATCAAAATAATCGTCTCATTATGAACAATATTAATCCGTCATTTACATTTTTGATACATTAATTTGATTAAAAAATCGGTTTTCAAAACCCTAACACAATTCTGAAACAACATCAAAGCCATTGATGTTTACCAGTAATTAACTCGGGGTACACGGTTATGACACCTATTATCTTTTTCACTGACCGCTATACCTTGTTTATGTTGTGGCAAGACGACCGTGTGTAGTTTGCAGCTGTTTGAAATAACATTTTCTCTTTGTATGAGAACTGATTTTTTCAATCAAAACAAAATAAAAGTATCAAAAAAACTATTGACGGGATAAAATTGTGCATAATGAGACGATTATTTTGATATCCATCATGGAAGTAAAATAATTAAAAGCAGATTTAATATCCTTCAAAAATAAATTGATACATATTTATCGTAAATCAGTTTACATAGAATATGCCAAATCCCATTTTCGGGTATATGATTATTTAGTTTGGTTGTGTCGTCAATTTTAAAAACATTGTTTTTATAATGATTAAATACATGCAGTTAATTAGTTTATCTATTTGTTTATTTACTAACTATTTAAAATCAATTATTGTATTGATTTTAAAAACTAAAATATTCCAAAATGCGCCAGTACCCGGCCCCTGCTGTCTTTTCTTCTTTTTTGTTTTCTTATAAAAGGTAGAAAGTCACACCATTATTAAATGAATAAAACATGAATAAAATAAAACTAAAGAAAAACAGTTTCTCGCGGATATAAATGATTGACTTACAGTATTTGTTGTATTTTCATTTTCAAATATCAAAATAATCATCTCATTATGCACAATCTTTACCCGTCAATAGCTTCTTTGACACTTTTATTTTGTTTTGATTGAAAAAAAAATAAGTTCTCATACAAAGAGAAAACGTTATATTAAACAGCTGCAAACTACACACGGTCGTCCTGCCATAACATAAACAAGGTATGGCGGTCAGTGAAAAAAGATAATAGGTGTCATGACTGTGTACCCCGAGTTAATTACTGGTAAACATCAATGGCTTTGATATTGTTTTAGAACAGTGTTAGGGTTTTGAAAACCGATTTTTTAATCAAATCAATGTATCAAAAATGTAAATGACAGATTAATATTGTGCATAATAAGACGATTTTTTTTATATCCATCATGGACTTAAAGTAATAAAAAGTCGTTTTAATATGCTAATAAAATACTTTGTAGCATATTTCAGCAAATAAATAAAATAAAACTTATAAATCAAATTTTGGGGATATAAATGAGTGATAAATTAAAAAATAAACAAATAAATGAATAAATTTATATAATTCTTATTTATTTATTTATTTATTTATTCAGTCGATTTGTAGATTTATTCACAGAAGAAAATAAATGAATAAAGTAGATTTTTAGTTTATTTAATAATTTTTATTTATTGAATAGACATTTATCTTATTAATGCGTTTATATATAATTCTTTTTAATTAACTTTTATTCATTAATTCTTTGGAATAACAAAATATCCCATGCATGGATTTGATAATTTATCCCAAATGTTTAAATCTAGTTCTTTTACAAAGACAGTTATTACGATTAAAGATGTTTCAAAGTAGATCAAATAAAAAATGAAAAAGTTTATAAATATATATAAAAGGTTCAACGAGTTCAGTGTATATGCCGTCTAGCATCACAAGATGAAATAAATTGGTAATTTATTTCTTCTTTAGAATCGATGCAATTCTCTGTCGTTCTCCCCCCGAAATGCTTCCAAACTGAAAAAAAATCACATCGATACAAGTAACAGAAACTACATTACAGGGGATTAAGTTAAGGCATTTGAAAATGTGTTAACCTTGTAGGGAGAGGGCTAAAATAGGCTTTGCCTGCTGCCCAATCCCATTCACTTATGTGAATAAAATTTTGTATAAATAATAAAAAATGTGTTAACGTTTTACTATCTAAGTCTATATTTTCAAAAAAATTCCTAAAGTTTTCAAGACTATATCCTTTTTCACTCTTAAATGCAACAAAAATATTTTTTAAACTCCTTTTCTTGGCCAAAATAAATGTCAGGGGACGACAGGAGTGGATAGGGAAGGCAGGGACAACGACAGGGGACGACAGGGACTGGACAGGGAGATCAGAGAATGTCAGGGGACGACAGGGAGTAGACAGGGAAGGCAGGGACAACGACAGGGGACGACAGGGACTGGACAGGGAGAGCAGGGACAACGACAGGGGATCATAGGAGAAAGTCAGGGAGAGACAGGAAAATGTCAGGGACTGACAGGGGGACAACAGGGGATTCTTTGGAATCTAAGGGGATATTTAATTCAGTAGTGTTTGAGACAAGAATATTAAAATAAACTCAATTCTTCTAAAAAGTGGTTTTACAGAGTGTTTCATAATATATGTTACATGTTTGTCTTTCCTATTAGTTTAATATGACTCAAGTGTGCATGAGCAAAACAAGAGATACGTTTAATATTTACTATATACATCGATATTGTTTCTTAAAACTATTATTTGTAACTATAATTTAAGATGTGTTTTTTTCCGCAAAACAAATGATAGTAGGTATGTATTTCATTTGCACATTTAGTCTTCTTTTTCTTCTTTGAGAACCAGCCAAAACCAATTATACAAGACGTTTGAGACGACCATCGATTTAAACTTTTTGACACAAAATTGCAACGTAACTACATCGTGATAATCCCCGTATTCCTTTACATTTCATTTATCCTTATTTACTTTCGTACAAGCAAACGCTTGGCTGCCTCTGAAAACCCCTATTGCGAAATGTCCGAGTTGACATAGGCAGCCGCCATATTGGACCCGCTTCAGATTTTTAAATGTTAATATCTAGAGATAGGATTAATGAATGTTCAAACAAATTATATAGTTAGCATTATATGAACGGTTTCTATTAACATTCCAAAAATAAATGAAAAATATTGAAAAACAAAAAAGTTAGAAAATACGGACTTTTTAAATTCGCTTCCGCTAGCGACCGGAAGTACTGACGACACACGAAAAGGGGATTTCACATATCTAAAAGTCATCATCTATTATCTTTAAGAAGTCTCCAGTTAATATCTTAGACCATTTTCGTAAAAAGGGGGGGGGGACAAAAATCCATTTTAAAATCAGAAAACTGTCCATAACTTGGAATCGAAGGTGAGTATTCCAAATTTTCCTTCTGATGAACAAAGTTCATATAATGACGCATAATTCCTGAAAGTTTCATAGAAAACCACCTATTAGTTTTCGAGAAATCGCCTGCACAATATTTTGGGGAAAAAAATAAGAATAATAATAATAACTAGATGCGTTCTTGTTGCTAGGGCAACAAGCAGGTCTTCCGCCCGACTTTCTGTTAGAGTTGTATGCTGCATCATCCCATTAAATAGATTTAAGAATGTATTTTTTCGTTTACGTTCATTTACAGCAGTATCTCAACATATATCATGATTATCACAGGTAAACCTCAAAGCATCTTTAAATATAGCTTTTAAAAATCGGCAAAATATTTCATACATGTTATAATAGTGAGAGAAGTCATTTGCAATTGAAAAATGACAGAAACAAAGAAAAAATTTGGGAACGTCCACGGCGGGATTCGAACCCCGTACAGTGGGTCAAAGTTTGGTTCGGTCATATCTTTTCAATAAATGCACGCATCAAGACATTAATCATATATTTAGAATTTTCATAGGACACACTATAAACCCTGTAAATTCTAAAGAAAAATATTGAAGAACAAAAAAGTTGAAAAATAGGACTTTTTAAATTCTCTTCCGTTTGCAACCGAAAGTGCCGACGACAAAAAATAAAGGTCGTTCCCCATAACGGAATTCGATGTTCTATCACCTCAGTGAGTTTCACTTTCATATCTTTAGCCGTTTTCGAGAAAACTGCTGGACAAAATGCCTTTTAAAAAATACAAAAATCCCCCAAAATCGCGAATGAAAGTGATTTTCGAAAAAATAAAAAACACGTCTGGAGATATTTTCATGATGCATCTTCCCTGTGAAAATCTTTGAAATCTGTCCACGCATAGCTGAGATATCGGCTGTACTATGAAAAAAGAATAATAATAATAATAATAATAATAAAAAACAGAAGGAAAACAATAAGGTCTTCCGAAGGAAGTCGGAAGACCTTAATAATAAGAAACAGTAGAATCACTAGAAGGTCTTCCGTGAAGACGAAAGACCTTAATAAGAAACAGTAGAATCACTAGAAGGTCTTCCGTGAAGACGGAAGACCTTAATAATAAAAGTGAAAAAGAAACCTAAGAATAACAAGAAAGTCTTCCGCTGAAGACGGAAGACCTTAATAAAAATAGTGGAAAAGAAACCTAAGAATAACAAGAAGGTCTTCCGCTGAAGACGGAAGACCTTAACTATATACTTATAATTCTATTTATTTTCAGAGTCGATACTGAGCCATAGCGCAATTTATAGTTTTTAGCCACCTTTTACAAGTGATTTTTTAAAATAATTGTTAAACCAAAATTTTGTCATACAATCTTAGTTTTTATTATATACCTATCAATTTCCTTGTTTTTATTACTGTTAATTTTACAGAGTTTGATCCGATTTTCCGGATCACCAACATGTTGTTTTCTGAATCCATATCACCACTCTCTGAAACTGATGACGTAGTACGCAGAAATATGACGTTATTTTTCTTGCGCGTTAAAAAGTCCCTTGTTTTTATGCTTTGTTTTATGGATAAAAATTATACACTTGGTCTTTAAAGTTCTCTTCTGCTATATTTAGCTAGCTATAAGGGGGTATATAATAAATTTATCATTATAACAGTAACTTGATCCGAAGAGCCGTATCACGTCTCGTTGACAGGCGCGGATCATCAGATCAAACTCGACGCTTCGCGTCTCGTTAGATCTGATGATCCGCGCCTGTCAACTTGACGTGATACGACCCTTATAATAATATATATTTATTATATACCTAATGTGTATCACCCATATTTTACTGTTAAATTTACGCTATCACGTGACGTCGTGATCCGATTTTCCGGATCACCAACATGTTGTTTTCTGAATCCATATCACCACTCTCTGAAACTGATGACGTAGTACGCAGAAATATGACGTTATTTTTCTTGCGCGTTAAAAAGTCCCTTGTTATTATGCTTTGTTTTATGGATAAATGTTATGTAATTGATCTCTAAAGTTTTCTTTTGCTATATTTTCTAGTTATGTGGGGGTATATAATAAATTTATCATTATAACAGTAACTTGATCCGAAGAGCCGTATCACGTCTCGTTGACAGGCGCGGATCATCAGATCAAACTCGACGCTTCGCGTCTCGTTAGATCTGATGATCCGCGCCTGTCAACTCGACGTGATACGACCATTCGGATCAAGTTACTGTTATAATAATATACATATACATACCTACGTAAAACCAAATAAAACAAACATGATACTCAGTTATGTTATTAGTTCCCACATATGATGAATATGAAAACTATCCAGTTTGTCTGAAGAAGAGAGTAAATATTGATGTATCCGCCTAACGGTGTTAAACTATTGCCAAAGACCATTCTCAAAGCTGAACACGACTCTAAAATGGGCACTGGCGTCTTCAACTATAATTGTGAGTTTCTTTGATATCGTACTTTCCTGCATTAGACGAAGTATTACGTTATCATTGTCGCTATCGAGTGATGTACGAGGGTTGATCCAAAAGTTCGTAGAATTTCTTAATAATAATATTATTTCATTCATTTATAAGTGAAATTGGTTGAAAATTACAAATGAGAAATAAGACACTTGTTGAATATTTTAGATAAAAAAAATATCTTAAATATATGCGATAGTAACTCTAAGGCAGTTGCCATAGAAACGGATGTTTGGAAATGCGGGGGAGACATCAACGCGTTTATTATCATTTTAATTCTTAACACTTGAAACGAGAATTAAACCGATCTCCGTGTTATAGAAAACGAAAATTATGTCATTATTACGATTGCTTAATCTTTTATAAACCTTTGTGTGTGTATTTTACTGATTTTACTGGATATTTTGTTAATCAGTTTTAAAATAATTTATTGTTCATCTTACGGTTGTCAGACGACGTCAAATTTCGGTCAAGTCATAAGTTTTGTGAAAATCCCGGGATCACTGTATCTTAAATGCGTATATTATTGACATAGACTGAGGAAAAATGCATTTAGCCACTGGTTTTCCAGTGGCGTAAGAAAATGAAGAAAAATAGAACCTTCATGGACGTTGATTAAAGGTGTGGCCGCCTTTTTGAGGCTCTGTTTTAAGTGTTGTCCCCCTTGATAAATTGAAAGCGGTAATAGACGTTGTCGGCTTACGTACTGTTCGTGACATTGCTACTGAAATCGGAACATCATATGGAAAGATGGGGGGGGGGGGTATATTGAAATATGAGTAAGAAATAAAGATAAACTGGTGCGAGAGCATACCCAGGCTTTTCTTGAGAAAAAAATGGAGGAAAGGGCAGCATTTTGAAGAATTACGTGTTCGAATTTGACATTAGGGTGAGATGATTCTATAACGTGACGTGACATACCTAACTTGACGTTACGTCGAAGTCTCCCCCGGGTTTCACAACCATCCATTTTCAGAAAGCTCTTGTGACCTTATTGGTAATTGGAACGTGGTGAAATTTTCCAGTATTATTGCATTTTGACTCTATTGTATAAACATACCTATTGTTTGCTTTTGTCAAATCATGATAAAATTTTAGAAAGAAATTCCACGAAGTTTTGGATCAACCCTCGTATAACATACGTTCGTCTACACCGGTGTCGACTGATTACACTGAAAAGAGAATAAGTCCTACCCTTTATATAGGGGTCTGCAGATATAACGATTCTCCGAATAAAAATGGCGGATACATTCCTTTTACGAACCATGTTCATCTTTAAATAGAAGAACAACTCTGAATAATTTAATTAGATTTGACTGAACTTCATTACATTTAGATAATTTCTGTTAAAGCTGGTCTTCGTATTGAACATGGTATATATATATATATATATATATATATATATATATATATATATATATATATATATATATATATATATATATATATATATATATATATATATATATATATATATATATATATATATATATATATATATATATATATATATATATATATATATATTAAGCTTTTCTTTTTATTTAATCGATATACCTGAGTGCTAAGTATAGGACAAAATAAGCAGCTCTCCATCGACAAGTGTTTGCTCTCCATATGAGTGAACAATTCACGAGAGGGACATTAAACGATATAGAGTTAATCAATCTAATCTAATCGTAAAATTCACAAATCTGTCATTCGACATCAGTTACTTTGGTGGCTAAATGGTAGAGTTGCTGTAATGTAAATATGATGATTGTGAGTTAGAGTCCCACATTTTCATATTTATGCTTTTCATATTTTTTTCTTTGTGTACCTTTCTTACTTTTTTTAAAATGTTCGGGTTTGCCTTTTAAGAGTGAGAATGAGGAATTTGCGATGAATTGAAAACGACCATTTGTACTTGTTGTAATGAAGGATACGAAATAATGAACAGTATTCGATATCAAAGTTCAAAAAACAATACAATGTAGGAAAAGAGCAAATACGGACCTCCAAAACATCAGGTGGGATCAGGTGCCATGGGGGAGTGAACATCCCCTGCCGACCGGTCACACCCGCCGTGTTCTTCCTGTCATGATCGGAAAATAACGAAAAAATCCGTTGCAAATCAGTGTATAAGTAATGGACCAGCTGAAAATTAGTATGAAAAACGTAAGTCAGCATTTGCCTCGATGACGAATTGTATTTGCTAAGAAGGTTATAGAAAACTTAAAGTCATCACATTTATCATAGAGCTCAGTTGTTAGATTACCATTTACGTCTTTTTCAAGTGTGAATCAGATGGGCCAGACTCTTTGGTATCTTTCATCTCAAGCTCACTAGGATAGATCGTATCGACATATAGGAATGTAAATTACCATTGTTAATTGACAATACGTCGTCAATATATCTAAATGTCAAATGAAAGCCACAGGACGTGTTTTCCTCTTTTCACGAAAACGATTTTGCGCAAATTCTGTTTCACATGTATACAAAAATAGGTCTGCTAACATAGAAGCGCAATTGGTACCCATGGGAATGATAATGGGTTGTTGGAAGACCTAGTCTCCCCAAACCACATATATATTGTCTGTAAGTGGCAAAATTCAACTATGTTTATATTTATAGTGTAAATAAGTTTGACTTTGAACCTATACTGTTTGTGAATGCAAAATAACAATGCCAACCACGTCAGGTGGTGGTCACCATGGCGGATCTGTTGAATTCATCATGCAACAAAAGAACTGTCGAGAAATCAACCTAGTTGTAATTGTGCAAAAGCCAAGTGAAATAATGAAATTTGTGCATGAAAATTTGGAAACTTGTTTGAAACTAGAACTGTCCAATAGGGACAAATACCCCCCGCTGGGTTTTTCAGAGAAGGTGCCAATTCAAAAATACTTTATGGATCTAGAGGTGTTCACTATTTACTTATAAAAATTTACAGTAAAATATAAGTGCTTATTATGTTTCTTAATGAGTGAAACAAAAGTGCAACATCAATACTAATACATTGTAATTCAATCTTAACATTTTTTTTATTTCTGCATTAAAGAAATATATTGCAATTATGTGTCATGACACTGCAAATTAATCGTTGAAAAAAAAAATCATTATACAAAATCAAATTAATCTTGATATATCAAATTCATTTTGAAAATAAAAAGCTGGTCATCCAGTAATGAAGTGCTTTGACAGACAATAAATTACAATTAAGAGAATAAGAGAAGAGAGGTCTTTAATTCTTGTGCCTTATTCCCTGGAGATTTGATAACACACACACGCTTGATAAGAGATATGCCTTAACAACCTCCAACACCAAACTCATTAATCTATCTTTAACTGGATGCATGTCCAGTCATTATTCCCAAGAGACAAATGAATTTACATTATCTTATATGTAATGTAAAAACTGTTTTAAACACTTGATGATGTTCCTTTTTTTAGTTTTAATGAGTTGTTTTAAGCTGTACTAGTTCACATTTTTGTACAGATATTCTAGATTCTATCTCTCAAACCTTATAAATGAGCCAAAAATGAACAAGTCAATTTAAATAAAAAGTAAAACCTGTAAAATGCAGAAAAATTAACAAATAAAGTTGAAAATTCCAGGTGCACACCTTCATATGGTGAATAATATGTGTATAAATTTTCAGACAAATCCTTCCAACAGTTTTTGAGAAATCGTCCGGACAAAATCTCGTCTACAGACAGACAGACAGACAGACAGACGGACGGACGGACTGGTGATTCCAATATACCCCCCCCTAAACTTCGTTTGCGGGGGGTATAATAAATATATTTATTTATTGAGAGTGACTCAAAATCGCAGAGAAAATAGGAGGTCAGTGTTCATCTTACTGATATACGGTACAATGAAGTTGACCTTTTTGCACTTAAATTTTAACTCTGTGGTTTATTACTTAAACTTTTATTTTATTTTATCAGATATTACCATGGCAAAAAATATCTTATTTTACGTAAAATATTTTGAATAATATTTATCATTGAAAAATCTTATTATTGTGTGACCTTTTTGCACTAAAAAGAAACATATTTTGGGGTATTAAAAAACTAAATAGGCAGTAAAATATTTTCTTAAATCAAGCTTTTTACGACTTAAGTGCTGATCAGTCACAAGTATCGAGTGCTTTAGAATAATGAAAGAAAAAGTTTGGGTCAGTGATGTTAATTTTGAAATATTGGTCTAAATATGATTTCAGGCAAAAAGTGGTGTTTATTTTATATTGACTTATTTGACATATCTTCATTTTTTGACAAAGTTTGTTGAAGGAAGGTGTAAAACTTGTTCTAAAAATATATATTTAGACCTATATCAAATATTCCTAGCAATATCATTATGGAAAATATTCTTCGAGTAAAAGTATGTGAGGCTAAAAATCCAAGATATTAAATTTAATGCAGATTTGCAGAATTATCTGCTAAATATTGAAATTTGGCAACAATACATAAGTTGTTTTATTTTTTGTTGGCAAGGACGGTACCCAATTTTGATGCCCATTATATAATTTTTAATCAGTGATATCCACCTCCTCGTTTGTTTATAAAACAAGAATTGGTTGCTGTAAATGCCACATATTTAAGTGAATATATTTCTTTGGGATTTCTAACAAGTTTACAGCAGCTTTCACGAAGTTTTTATTTTCACTCTAGTTTACTTATTCTTTACCATTCATTTATAAGGCAGAGTCTCGAATAGCCCTTGTTTTCCAGCTTCACACAATGAAACTATGTGATGTAAAGTGGTCACATAAACTGTTATAAATTCATTAATGATTAAATAATGAGAGAAAGTTAAGCTTCATAGGATATCTGTATTGTATGTCATACAGTTCAGGACATTATTTATTGAACAGCCCTCGTACATAACAAACAGATCAAAGTGTGTTCATTCTGTTATTCTAGTGAACATTTATTTAAAGCGTGTCCCAAATTTGTATGGCCTGTAAATCTCATCTTTGCCATTAGTGTGGTAAAGGTATCAGAACAGTATTTCACTTGAGGTCACGTCAAATTCTGGCTGACGCAAATTAATTCCTGAATCTCCCCTTCCGATTCTGGCTTTTTGATACGAGACTGGAGATGAGAATCAGCATGAAATCTTTCTTAAAATAAAGGGAGTGCTGATTCTTCTTTTTACTGTATAAAAGTGGGGATTGATTAGGCCCTAGACTAGATTTTCAAACACCTGCTCGACTTTGACCGAAACAAACTTGCGTGCCTTACTGGATGGCTTTTTATTTTTTTGGTACAAAAATCTTTATCAAGAATTGTTTACATGTAACAAGATCTGAAAAGGAAACTTCTCAGAGTTTTGTTTAAATTATTTACATCTACTCAAGCTTGCACACTTTTGGTAAGAATATATAGCAGAAATTAATACTGTTGTGCAACCTAAATGTGAAAACAGGTGTACCTGTAGACAACGCATAAGTAATTATGAATCGGAATCCGATCAAGGATGGAGAAAGGATCAGGAAGTGAATAACGAGGACAAAAAAAGGAGATGGTCAAGAAGGGGAATTAAATGAAGATTAAATTTTAGGTAAAGAACACAAAAATACCGTGGGTGGAAGTAATGTCAACATGGAGTAGGTCCCTGCTGACGAGAGTCGAATTAAGAGGATATGGGAGACAATTCTGAAGTTATTTGAAGAAAAAAGATTTGATATCATTGTTTGCAGGAAACACACTGGGATGTTCAATAAATTGAAAATTACAAACACATTGACTGAAAACATTATCTACAGTAATTTTATCACGTCGACTAGAAATGTAGCATTTTTGATAAAGAATAACATTAACTCGAATAATCGAATATAGACTTTGTTCAAAGTTCTGATTGAAGATGTATACATGTACATATTAGATAGAATGAAAATGATGACATTTTTGACATGATCAATCTATATGCATCAAATGATCCTAAAGGAAGAACCATGATTTAAAAAAAAAATTATTGCAGGTTATTCCTGAAACACAAAGTTTTATTATTACATGTATGGACGATTTAGTAAAGCTGATAAATGTGGGAAAACAAATCATTTATATGATCAGCGTTATTAAAGCTTGAATAGAAATAATGTTTTATGTTATTGATATATGGAGAAAAGATACGAAAGAGATCTTGTATTTTCATAAAAGCGTGAAGAGAATCTTGTTCAAAGCAGAATTGACTATATATTGTTCTCAAATTATTTTTGTTAAGAATATAAGTATTCAAAAACATCATTTAGTGATCATGGTAGTTTTATATTTTAGTACTGATTCTTAATAAATTCTGCTTTGAACAAGATTTATATTTAAGATTGTCCTACCACACTAATATTGAATTATTATATAATTGACAACACCTTTCCTGTTTGATAATCTCAGTTATCCTTTGTTTGTATGTATTATCAGACAGTAAAGGATCATTATGAATCCATACACCTGGTCATGTTTCTTAAATATAAAATAAAGAAATTTTCACAATTTTTTAGCAAGATGAAAGTAAAGGAAAAAAAAGATAATTTTTCTAGAATTCAAAATGCTTTAAAGAGAATGTCGCAAAATATTGCAAATGGTATTAACATCGATATAAAAAAGTATCAAACATTACAAATGAATCTGAAAGAATTAGTAAAATGAAAAATGCAGAGGGGCTATTTTGAGATCTAGAGCTCAATGGGCAAATGAGTCAGATAGACAAAGTATTTTTTTTTTAATTTGAAAAAGAAGAGGCAAGAGTCTAATACAGTTAAAGAATTGATTGATGATGATGGAGTGATTAAGAACGACAGGTTCTATCTTAAGAGCCATTCTCTATAAGCACCAAAATTTGATGGAAAGCCATAGTCACCGATTTTAATAAAACTTTGGTTAATTAATACATACTGCTAGTCAATTATACTGGTACATGCAAAATGACGGGATACTGCTGTTTCCATGGAAACCAGCAAGTCATACTTTTGTCACATTTGCTATTATTTCCTTTATAATGTATGTGGCTGAAACTCATAAACGCAGCAACACAATTCAACAAAACTAATCCTGTAAAAAGATTATAGATATATAAGTTAACCATCAAAAAATTGGAGGTGTGTTATTTAAAATAATAAAAATAAAGTCTTGTAAATTTGCTGTTTTTTCAAGAGAAAAGTGCTAAATTTTATCAAGAGTTATTTCCCTTTGTGTAACTCTTTTGTGTTTCCTGTGAAAAAAGGAATGTTTTTTTGCCAGCAGAAGACTTTCAGATTGGTTTGCTACTTCGTTTTTACTAAAAATTCACTTGTCAAAAGATGTATTTAATTTTAATTCAGTTGATATGAATAATAAGGACATAATACTAACAGAATGTCAGTGGTATTTTGCCGTCCAGTTCTGAAAATAGGGAAATTTGTTCCACACATTTTTTTTCTGCCGTTGAAACAAAACAGTGACTGAGTGATGTACGAAGAAGAAATTTTGTGTCAAGTGCCATTCCTTATTTTAAAAAAATCTGGTGAATCATAATTCATTCCATGAGAAGCAGAAATCCAACAGACTGATCCCAGTCAATGGTGTACTCAAAATACACAGAGGCTAGAGGACCTGTTCTTCCTGGAACCTGTGAGTATTGTACCGTCAGTGTTTACTAGTATGTGTAGTGGAATATTTATAATTTTAAAGTGCACATTTCTGTCTTTGAATAAATGTTCTTATGAGGGTTTAAATAACATGATTAATGTTTAAACAAATGTTAATATAAATTTTGATTTAAAAAATGGATTAGGGGATGCTTAAATTATTTTAACAAGCATATATAGTAATTTTAAAAAAAAACTATATTAAAACAAGATTTGTATGAATGATATATCTTTTGATTATCTGCTCAAATAAACTTAGTTCAATTTGAACTTTTAGCTCTATGCACCAGCCTGTCTCATGAAGTTGAATGCTCAAACAATATGAAGAGGATGAAAATCTAGCTGACAATCAAAACAGGAAATATGATCAGGTTTGTAATTTATTAGTCATTATGCAAGCTATCATTCATAGTTTAATTTGTCATTTAGAAATTTCATGATAATAATAAACAGTTTAAAAGTAAACAGAAAACAAATTGGAATAAAGATGTCTTTAATGAAAAAAAATTATGCAAGACATCATCTAACAATAATTACAAGGTTACTGGTACATACACGGTCTATTGGAAATATAGTGATCAAAAATAAATTATATAATTTACACCGAATAATTTAATTTATTTGATCAAATATTTTAGCATTATATGTTATGTGTATTTTACAAAGTTCCAGGATAAACAATGTTGTAACAATAAACACTGTTTTTGTCACTACAGTAGAAGGGGTGCTTATTGTGCTTATTTATTTTAGGCTCAGACACACCTTAATGAACATAAAGAGCTACTTCATTCAAGGCCATGATATGTTCTAACGGCTGATTCAATGAAAGAGGTACTATATATTGTACATCTCCATTGCAGGAGAAATGCCACACCAGAATTTTAATAGATCTTTTAAGACATCCCTTTTAAACTATGCCTGTATCAGCCTTGAGAGACCTGGGTATTAGCTTTTAATTATTTTATTCAATTTATTGGACATTTTTCAGAGAAAATGATTCTAAAAACTTTTATTTGCAAACAAAATGCTTATGGTTTAAAATTTGATGTTTATTAATAAGTGAAAAATATGAAGGTCTATATTGCATGGTTTAAATCTTCATAAAACTATTGTGACAACTAAAATGAACAATTTTAGTAGTCAGTCATTTTTTTTAAATGAAATTAAATTGCAAAATATTTAAGAAATATTTTTGTTGTTGATATTTTGACCAATCCTGATCAAATTTAAATAATCCAAAGGATGATTATCATATTTAAAAATACAGACATCATTTTCTTGCCTTGTTTATGTATATTAGCTACTACTAAGAATTTCATTTGGTTGTCAAGGTCATTAACTTTTTAACCCACATTACATACAATTTTATTTCAACATTTTTTTGTCTTAAAGATCTATGAAACAAAATTATGATGAGGCATATTTCCTCATTCTCATTTGCACTACACTATATTAACCAGCACTGGTGACGTTTAAACAGGAATAACAGATCTGATTTTAAAAGAGCTGTAAAAAAAGTATGTGGGCCAATGCACAATAGTAATACCCTCACTCTGATGTGAATATACACTTAGTATCATGACGTTAATGTTAAACATGTTCAATAACGGGCAGATGCAGGGAAATAGTAAGATTACAGAAATGAATTTAATCCTGCTATATTGCATGCCTCAGCAAAGAATGTGCTCAAGTTTCAATCATCTGCAATGACTAGTTGCTGAGAAAGTTGTTATAAAAATTTCTTTTGTATGATATGGACAGATGCACAAACAGGAAGTTGACATCAGATGGCATGCCTCAGTAAAGAATGTGCAAAAATTTCAAGCATTTGAAATGAGTAGTTGCTGAAAAACTGACACCAAAAATTTGCTACTGACAGACACATGGACAGACAGACACACAGGGATAAAACAATATACCACCCTCTCCTTTGAAGCACATGGGAGGGGGGGATAATAACTACTGTAGAATTTCGGGCTATACGGACCGTGGATATCGGCCTGAATAGCTCAGTGGTTAGAGCACCTGACAAGTAATGCAGTGGTCCCGGGTTCGATTCCCGGTCCAGCCATATGTTTTCTTCGCGCATTTCTCCTTTCCTACTACATTTGGTGGCCAGTGTGGGGGGCTTTGTTCAGGTTACAGTGTTTGTGTAAATTAATAATTCTTGGCAGGGCCCTAGAACTTGTGTATTCTAGGTCGAAGACTATTTAAGGAGGGAGGAATGAAGAAGTTCGAGCTATACGGACCATGGATATCAGCCTGGATAGCTCAGTGGTAAAAGCATCTGAGTCCTGACTAGTAATGCAGGGGTCACGGGTTCGATTCCCAGTCCAGCCATATGTTTTCTTCATGCATTTCTCCTTTCCTACTACACTACATTTACATTTATTTATTTTATAATACTTTCAGCTTCAAAGAATGTTACATGTATTTTCAAATAATTTATAACTTGGTTTAATTTTTGCATATTTTAATCTTTTTGCAGGTTATTGAACAATCTCTGAAAACTGTTAAGTAAAGAGTCAGAGCAGTTGTAGATACATGCACAGAAATGAAGAAAAAACTCTACTGAAACCATGGCTTAGGTATCAACATAAAATAACTTCTTTTCTCAAGTATATCTCTTTCCCAAGTATTCCAAAAGTGGATCTTTTCAAATTCAAAGTGAAGTATCACAGGGAGCATGTGAGATTGTGAAACAGTCTGCCTACAAAAATTAAAAGGGAGGAAAACATCTACACGTGTACCAAAGATGGTTGCACACTATTGTTCTCTATATATTTTCCTTATGATTTTCATGTACAGTCTTCTGCGTGATTGTTAAGTTGCAGTAGTGGACTTCTTCTAATCTTGTGTAGAATTTTACAATTTAAATTCTGAGGTAAAATCCTGTTTTTAGTGTTCATTCAGTTATAGTAATGGGCCACTCTCCTTTTTAACAGCTTGATGTCAAAATATCTTTTAACATTGAATGCTTATCAAATTGTTTTAACCGAATAAAAACACGTATCATATTTCCAAAACCAGATTTGTTCTTTTTTTTTTTTTAAACAACCACTTTTTAGCTCACCTGAGCCAAAGGCTCAAATGAGCTTTTCTGATCAAAATTTGTCTGTCGTTGTCATCGTAAACCTATCACATTTTCACCTTCTTCTCAAGAACAACTTGGTCAATTTCCACCAAACTTGCCTCAAAATATCCTTGAGTGAAGGGGATTCAAGTTTGTTTAAATGAAGGGCCAAGCTCTCTACCAAGGAGAGATAATTATGAATTAATGAAAAATTAATGGCATCTTTTAAAAATCTTTTCAAGAACCATTGGGCCAGGAAAGATGAAACTTATATGGAAGCATCCTCAGGTAGTTTAGATTCAATTTTGTTTAATTCATGACTTCCAGGGGTAGGGTTGGGCTACAACTGAAGATCAAAGATTTACATAGGAATATATAGGCAAAATCTTTAAAAATCTCCAGAACCACTAGGCCAAGAAAGATGAAACTGATGTGAAAACATCCTCAGGTAGTCAGGTAGTGTACCAGTAGATTCAAGTTTATTCAAAACATGACCCCTCAATAGACGATTTAAGTTTTTCATAGGAATGAATACACTGGAAATTTTTAAAACTCTTCTTTTTAAGAACCACAAAGCCATGATTGGTCATATATTTAAGTAAGCATCCTCACGTAGTGTTGATTCAAGTTTGTTCAAGTCATGAACGGGAAGTAGGGGCTGGATAGGGTGGGCTAAATTGGGATCAAAATTTTGCCTAGAAATATAAAGGAATTTTTTTTTTCAAGAACAGAACAGCCATGTTTAATCACATTGAAATGGAGGCATTCTCAGGTAGTACAAAGTCATACAGGTTCAAATGAGGGCTCCCAGGGGTAGTGCTGGACCACAATGGGGGGAGGTCAAATGAATAAATAGGAAAAAAAATCATCTGCGCAGAAACAGCAAAGGCATTTGTTTTATAGGAGCATCAGGTAGTTGGTAATTTAAAATTCCAGACTCCAACCCCCATGTAAACTTCTCAATACTGAAATGATTTCTGCGTTATTTCCTAGCCAATGTGCTCAGGTGAGCGATGTGGCCCATGGGCCTCTTGTGAATGAAATGTGTAGCTACTCAAAGAAAGACCTGTCTCAATGAATGTACAGTTGTGTGCAATATGAAAGCACTGGCACAGTCGTGGCTTAAGTTAAATGTGGGTCAGACTTCAAGGTCAAGGTGGAAAGATGAAATAAAAGTTACAAACGAGAAGGCCTTACAAGAAACACACAAGTGAAATATTAAAGTCTTAGGACCAATTGTTATAAATATATGGCCATGGTTAATGCTTTTCAAAAGTACATCAACATCCAAGATCAAAATGTCAATATTGTTTGTATGTTTGGGGAGGCCTTGTTGAATTGAATACAATTATGAAACATAAAGGTCCTAATAGTAACTGCTCAAAAGTTATTCCAAAGGTTAAAGTGGGTCAAATTCCAAGGTGAAGGTCAAAAGGTAAAATATATATTTTATAAATTCATTTATCCATGCAAAGGACTTGTTACAGTAACATATGAAACCCCTAGCACAAAATTTCACGCGTTGTAGACAAGGTAAAAATTGGGTAAATTCCTCCAAAACTGGTCATACTCCAACGTCAAGATATCAAATATTTTGGTACACAATGAAAGATCTTTAGGGAATACATAAATTATGTTGAATATGAAAGCCATAGCCCCAACAATATAAAAGTTATAGACAATGTTAACGTTTTTGTGGACAAATAAACAGAATGGTTGAGAGGGCGAAAACTACATGTATATACCCATATTCTTTGATTACTGGGGCATAAAACATGTAAAACACATCATAAACATACCCTGTAAAAACATCTTTACCAAAGACAAATATTGAAAGCATTTCAATCAAAATTTGTCTTTCTGCTGTCAAATGAAAAATATGCTTTTTAGTCCATTGTCTAAACACTTGAAACACTGAAAGACTTGTTGCTAAGGAAAATTCAACATGGCTATTTCCATGGCAACTACTCAAATATTTTAGAATAAACTACGATTCATCCCTTTTCTCAATATTGTTTCATATGATGAATAGATGGGGTCTTGTTTGAATTACAATGTTACGATGTATCACCCTCTGTCTGATCTTAAAAAGACCAGTATTATTACTATAACTCACACGCATAGAACATTATACAGCATATTATATTAAATGAAAGTTTGAAAGGTTTCCATGACAACTGTGCATGTGCCAATGAATACATTAACACATTAAAAATTTTTAATGAAATAATCAAATGAATTAATGTTGAGCTAATTGAATTTTTTTAACATGAAAATTGAATATGAAGATCATAATTATGTTTCTTTTTACAAAAAAAGCACAATACATGGACAGATATAGTTGCTATGACAACAAGAAAAAACTTATTTAAAAAATCAAAATTCTGCACTTATATGTGATACATGTAGATTGATCAAAATTTTAGTTTTTCCAACAATTTTTAATCCAAAAAATATGTATAAACACAAGTAAATCTATCTTGAAATATTTCTGATGTTGCCATGGCAACGATTTTGAAAGTCAATTATTTTGGATTTAAGAAAAAACACATCTTTTATTTTTTCGTATGTTTTTCGTTTAGTTCAAATTCACATTATACTTGATTGAGATGAAAATCTGTCGCTGCATTTTTCTTTAAATTATGCTCAAAAATGTATAAAAAATGCATTTTTCAAAAAATGGTCAATTTAGCAAAACATTGAGATTTTAGTGATTAAATTAGATACAATGATGATAGACAAATTTAAATAACTTGCATCATTTTTGTTGCTTTCAGTCTTGTTCTAAAGCAGATATATTTATTTCATATTCAAATTTTTCGGTTGTTTAATTATTTTTTATTAAAAAATGTCAAAAACAGTGCTATGAGAGGCGTCTAGGAGGCCATATTTGAGCCATGTATGGTTACCATGGTAACGGAACCCCCAATTAATTTTTTTTGCTAAATTTCAAGAAAGGGTGTTGAATTAGTAATAAATATAAAATTTGATCAAAATCGGTGACATCACCTTACCACCCATAATTGAGAAATTTTGGTTCTTATAGAGAATGGCTCTTAAATTCATAGTAATAATTTACAATATAAATTTTTTTTTCTAAATTCTTCAGTAACAATTGAAACGAAAGTAAGAACAAGTTTAATTATCTCTTGTTAACAAAAAACTAAATCAAACAGATTTTGAAAGATGTGAAAAGGCTATTGACTGTGAAGAAATAGACAAAGCTGTAAAAGATATGAAAATTAATACTAGTAAAAGCTCAAAGTCAGATGGGTTGACTGTTGAATTAAAAAAAAACATGTGTTTGCCACGACTCTAGCATGTTTTATATTAAATGTTTCAAGAGATTAAAATAAAACTGCAATTGTCACATTCTATGAAGATGGGTATTATTACATTGCTATACAAGAAAAAAAGATGACAAATGATTTTTTTAAAATTAGAGACAAATAAGTCGACTCAAAGTTGACAGTACAAGATAATAGCGAGAGTAATGGCCAATAGATTTAAGAGACATTGTGATACACAAAGAGGAAAATTGACAAATGTAGAATTTTTGCATCACCAGTGTTAATTTTATTCAATTCCTAAAAGTATTAGATTTAAAAAAAATACAGGTTTCAAAACCTAAAAATTCTATTTTCTATGGAGAAAAATAAAATTGAATATAATTTTATAATTAGTTTGCCTTCTTCCTCCCATTGTACGCGTGCGCAGAAAAGTTGAATAAGTTTCCATAGTTAAAATGGTTTCAAGTACCTAGGAATGAATGTAAGTAGACAAAAATTAATATTTATTTTCTGCATCGATACTAAGCCATAGCGCACTAGATAGGCATTATTTTTCGCCAACTCTACAGGCGATTTCTTTAATTAACTGTTAAACCAAAATTTTGCCATACAATCTTAGTTTATACATACCTACGTAAAACAAATCAAGACAAAATGATACTCAGTATTTCAATGGTAATAGTTCCCACATATGATAAATATGAAGTTATCCAGTTTGTATGGAGTATATACATGTAGTAATTATAAGAAGAGAAAAGAGTCTATAATGCAATTAAAGAATTGATTGATGATGATGGAGTGATTAAGAACGACAGATTCTATCATAAATTTACAGTATCAATATTATTCTAATTGTTTCATTCAGTAACAATTGAAATTGAAAGTAAGAACAAGCTTTTATCTTAATTTTGTTGTCAAAAAAAACTTAATCAAACAAATGTTGAGATATGTGAAAAGGCTATTGACTGTGATGAAATAAACAAGGCTGTAAAACATATGACAATTAATAAAAGCCCAGAGTCAGATGGGTTAACTGTTTAATTTTTTTTTAAAAATGTGTTTGCCACGACTCTAGCATGTTTTATATAAAACGTTTCAAGAGATAAAAATAACGGGCATTTGTCACATTCTATGAAGATGGGTATTATTACATTGATATACAAGAAAAAATGTAACAAAAGATTTTTTAAAAATTGGAGACAAATAACTTGAAATAAGTCTACTCAGATCAAAGTTGACTATACAGGATAATAGTGAGAGTAATGGCCAATAGATTTAAGAGACACAGTGATACACAAAGAGGAAAATTGACAAATGTAGAATTTTTGCATCACCAGTGTTAATTTTGTTCAATTCCTAAATGTACATGTATTAGATTTAAAAAAAATTACAGGTTTCAGAACCTAAAAATTCTATTTTTATGTAGAAAATGAAAGTAAAAATAAATTTAGTTTGACTTCTTCCTCCCTATTGTACGCGTGCGCAGAAAAGTTGAATAAGTTTCCATAGTTACCATGGTTTCAAGTACCTAGGAATGAATGTAAGTAGACAAAAATTTGGATACATTTTTTTAAAGCGTTGTTAGAACATATTTCTTACCTTTGCATGTTTTCTACAAGTTTGAGCTAAAAATAAAAGTGGCATGACCTTGACATACACGAAAACAACAAAACGTTAGATACTACCTTTGTTATTTCGGCACTTATACTGTGCAGTTTGATCTTGCAGTAAACGTCATATCTTAGATATATACTCATGATTTTCATGTGAAAATTTAAATTGGAAAGATAAAATTAAAAAAAAACTTTAAGTGTGATATTAATCCTTAATTGGGGTAGAGAAGTATTCAAAAAGAATGTACATTTTTTGTGGAATTAAGGGAAATACTAGTATTTAGTTTCGTAGAAAACAATAATTGGAGAAAAAAAGTTATATATATTTATGTTTAAATGTGATTACTGATGATTTCTTGCAAAATATTTTTGCAATGATAAACAATTTCTATGGAAATTACTGTATATAGATATTTTTTGTCAAAAATTTGTGCTTTGGGAACTTTTTTGGTATAAAGATTTCCCTATCATTGCAAAACACTATAAATCACTTCTAATTTTAATTTATGGTAATAAACCTTGGTATTTATGGTTAGATAACATTAAATCTCAAATTCTTTAAATTTGTAATTCTAAAATACTTTACGGGGTAAAATGTTGATTTTTATAAGATTTTTCTGAGAACATTAAAGACCTTGAAATACATTAAGAGGTATAAAATGAAAAATTGTTGCATGGAAAGTTTCATTTTGAGATTTTTAAAATTGAATTATAAATTTAAGATTTATCCTTCAAAGCTGGCGATCGGAGTGCCTTAAGAACAATTTTGTAAATAAACAAGAAGTCTCTGTCGAGACTGAAGCTCTACTGGTTTGTACTTATAACAAAGGAAGAGAAAAGTACTTAAGCGGTTGGGAATTGAAACTTTACAACAGCAATAAATAGAATAATGTTCCTTGATTAAGTCTCTTTATGTTCTTTGTATAGTCTACTTGGATGTCACATTATATTATACTCGGACTAAAACTGTATTTGGAGTAGCATTTTGAGAGTATTTAACTGAAATTTCTATTTTTAGTAACCAAGGCAATAATTTTCATCGAAGTCAAAAACCAATATGCAGAATTGTGTATCTTAGTGTAGTCTTCTTGCTTGTGTGCCAAGTCATACTGAAAACAGACCAAAGCTGTAGGAGACTTTTGGAAAATTTGAAATTACAAGATTTTACCAACATCAACAGCCTAAAGACGACTTTCAACTTTATACACCACCATTCTCAACGATAAATTAATGTCCAGGCTTTCTGATTTCATATACAGCTGCTTTTTCAATACAAATGGAACTCGCAGATTCACTTACCTTGTCATAGATCATTGCAAAATTATTTTGTAAAAAAACTTACTGATTGTACACACAAGTTCTCTGACGCTGACTTTAAAACGATGCTCGAGTTTCTGATTGACAATAACTATGTGTTTTGAGATCAGGTCTTTCAACAATCTATTGGAATTCCCATTGGTACCAATTATGCATTATTAGCGACCTATCTTTTTCAAATTCATATAAAGCAGAATTTGTCCAAAATCTTGTATGTGTAAAAAACCAACACGTGCTGTGGCCTTTGCTGGACATTTAGTTACATATACGACGTATTGTAATTAAACAATGGTTATTTACATTCTTATGTCGATACAATACATCCCGGTGAGCTTGAGATTAAAATACACCTCAGAGTCTGGCACATCTGCTTTATATTTGGATATTTTACTTGAAAAAGGTGTTAATGGTAATTGAACGACCAAGCTTTATTGCTCGTATATACCTTTTTACCTGCTTACGGGGTTTACATCTCTCAGTTGATTCGATAAGAAAGAGCATGCTTGACGTATGAGCAATTTCTAAAACGAGGTAAATTTTTGATCAAGAATATCACCAGTCTCGCTTTAAGTAATAATTAAGTAAGTTCTATGGTCGATACAATGACCTTGTCAGCAAATAGAATTAATGAATAAGTCAAATGCTGACTGACGTTTTTCATCCTTATCGTTAGGTCATTATTTACACCCAAAATTGTTGACGGATTTTCCCTTTATTTCTCAATCGTGAAAAGGAGCATATGGTGGTTGTGACCGGTCGGCAGGAGATGCTCACTCTTTTATGGCACCTGATCCAACCTCTGATATTTTAGAGGTTCGTGTTTGCTCTGCTCCTGTTTCGTATTGTTAAATGGAATTTTGAGCTTGAATACTGCTCGTTATCGCCATATATTTCATATAATGAAGTATATATTCTCATAATAAGTTAAAGTATTAATATATACTGTTGACTATCAGTATATAATGTCAAAGTCGCAGCATATGATGTTAATGTATCACTATATAATGTTAAAGTATCAGCATATGATTGTTCTTATAAGGCAGCAGAGGCGTTCTATACACATAAATCCTTGTTTTGTAGGCAAGAAAGAGCATGCTCTACGTACGTATGAACAATTTCAAGAAATGAAATAAGTATTGACGAAACAAGGATATCACCAGTTTCGTTTAAGTCATTATTTCGTAAGTTCTGTGGTCGATACTATGACCTTGTCAGCAAATACAATGCAAGATAAATTGAAAAGCTGACTGACGTTTTTCATCCTAATTGTTAGGCCATTATTTACACACTGAATTGTCGACGGATTTTCCCGTTATTTTCCACACTGGGATTGGTAGTTATAAAAATACAACAATATCAACACTCACACTGTTCATCCATTTGTATTGTAGCTGGTGTAGACGTTCCTATGTATTTGAAGTAATGTAGAGATAACAATGTTTACACTGTACATCCACCTGTACTGTAGCTGGTGTAGACCAGGGGCGGATACAGGATTTGTGGTTAGGGGGGGGCGTGGATAACTTTGTTGAGGCAAGGGGTCTGGGGGGCGCCTTAAGGCCCCCAGTGGGTCAAGGGCGAAGCCCTGGTGGGGGCCCAGGGGGCGAAGCCCCCGGAAGCTCCTGGGTTTTCGTGTATTTTAGAGTAAAACCAGGCACAATAATAGTGCATATTTTTCAATTATTTTTGTTAAAAGTGGCATATAGGTCCAGGTGTTTGAATAATAATTGTATTGAATGTTTCTCAATTCTTATTGTAATGTAACACATGGCACTATAATAAACGATTTAATTACTTATTACTTATTAATTAATAGTTGTATTGGTTATTGATGTATCAAAGTACGACGTGTTTAATACTAGTCATATTATATACTTTGAATGGTGGGGGCCCAGGGGGCGCAGCCCCCGGAAGCTCCTGGATTTTTGTGTATTTTAAGAGTAAAACCAGGCAGAATAACAGTGGTTTGGTTAGTTTTGTACCAAAATATGGCATACTAAATATTAGTCACATCATACTTTGAAAATTTTAGGGGGGCG
>PRKT01000513.1:304966-315191 GCA_003671525.1 Saccostrea glomerata | reverse complement strand
GGGGGGGGGGCGTGCGCCCCCCACGCCCCCCCTTAAATCCGCCAGTGTAGACGACCCTATGGTGTTCACAGTTATATAAATTAAGATATCAATACTTACCTGTACATCCACCTGTACTGTAGCTTGTGTAGACGTACTACCAAACATTTATGACTGGTTAATTTCTGTAAGAGTGAATTCAGGATCAAATTACTTGATAATAGTCCTGTGCGCCGCCTGGGCCAACGCAGCCGCCATTTTTCACAAATTCGGATTTCAACCCCATGTATATAAAACGTTATAAAATTCATATTTATCAAAGCATAAACACCAAAATTTGAGGAAATATAGCTAATTATCCAATATTAAGAATTTTCATTTCCATTAAAAAAAATACGGGGCAGTAATTACTTTTCCGTAGGATTTTAAATTAACATACCAAATCTAAACTGCAATTTTGGGTATTGCGCCGCCTTCCTACACCAGACAATGAAATGTGTCTTTTAAATTGGAATAATTTGTGTAGTTACTCAATATTTGTCCATAAAATTATTAGATAGTGTTGGTCTAATCTATATACGAAGTTTCATTAATGTATGACATAGGGTTCCTACAAAACAACGCTTGTCTACGGAATTTTGGGACAACCCTCGTATGTACTAAGAATTTCTTATTTCAAATATAAATTCTTTGTGGCAACACCTTTCATTTCAAACCAACAATTTTAACCTTTTGACCTTGACCTTGGACATTTCCATACTTACCAAAAAACTTTGGATATAACTTTTAAACAGTAAGGGCTAGGTCTTTTATACTTTGCATATGTAATCTTTGTGACAAAGACCTTTTATTGGATATCAACAACTTTGATCATTTGACCTTGGCCTTGGATTTTGACCTACTTTTTACAAACATTTACTTTGGGCATAACTTTTGAACAGTAAGAACTAAAGCTTTCATTCTTCACATATGTAATCCTTGTGACAAAACCTTTCATCAAATATAAGCAAATTTGACCTTGACCTTGGAGTTTGAACTTCTTTTTACAAACTTTAACCTTGGACAAAACTTTTGAACGTAAGGGCCGGCACTTTCATACTTTTTATATATATGTTATCTTTGGAACAATGCCTTTCTTTAGAAACCAACAACCTTAACCCTTTGACCTTGACCCTGAAGTTTGTCCTACCTTTAAAAACGTTAACCTTGATCATAACCTTTCAACAGGTGGTGCTTGGGTTTTATATTTCACAATTTTTTTTTTTTTATATTTTAACCCAGAGAAGTACATTAGGTCAATATGCACACATTACTCTCTGTGCCTTTGTAAAGGAAACATAGAAATACGAGGGTTGATCCAAAAGTTCGTGGAATTTCTTTCTAAAATTTTATCATGATTTGACAAAAGTAAACAACAGGCATATTTACAAAATAGAGTCATAATGCAACAATACTGGAAAATTTCACCACGTTCCAATTACCAATAAGGTCACAAGAGCTTTCTGAAAATGGATGGCTGTGAAACCCGGGGGAGATTACGACGTAACTTCAAGTTAGATACCCGGTATGTCACGTCACGTTATAGAATCATCTCACCCTAATGTCAAATTCGAACACGTAATTCTTCAAAATGCTGCCCTTTTCTACCATTTTTATTTTCTAAAAAAAAAACTTGGGTATGCTCTCGCACCAATTTATCTTCATTTTTTACTCATATTTCAAAATACCTCCATCTTTCCATATGATGTTCCGATTTCAGTAGCAATGTCAAGAAGAGTACGTCAGCCGACAACGTCTATTAACGCTTTCAATTTATCAAGGGGGACAACACTTAAAACAGAGCCTCAAAAAAGCGGCCACACCTTTAATCAACGTCCATGAAGGTTCTATTTTTCTTCATTTTCTTACGCCACTGGAAAACCAGTGGCTAAATGCATTTTTCCTCAGTCTATGTCTATAATATACGCATTTAAGATTGAGAGATCCCGGGATTTCACAAAACTTATGACTTGACCGAAATTTGACGTCGTCTAACAACCTTAAGATGAGCAATAAATTATCAACTAATAAACAAAATATCCAGTAAAATACACATACAAAGGTTTATAAAAGATCAAGCAATCGTAATAATGACATAATTTTCGTTTTCTATAACAGGAAGAGCGGTTTAATTTTCATTTCAAGTATTAAGAATTAAAATGATAATAAACGCGTTGATGTCTCCCCCGCATTTCCAAACATCCGTTTCTTTGGCATCTGCCATAGAGTTACTATCACAAATATTTAAAATATTTTTTAATTTAAAATATTCAACAAGTGTCTTTATTCTCATTTGTAATTTTCAACCAATTTCACTTATAAATGAATGAAATATTAAGAAATTCCACGAACTTTTGGATCAATCCTCGTATATGTTTGATTATTTTTTAATTTGATAATTATATAAAATTAATTTGTCTAATCATTTGTGTGATTTTTATTGAAAGTGATACTCAAGATATCTATTCATGTACTGTCATTTTCAATAAGCATTTTGATTTCATATTCATTTCTTCATTTTCAGAGAAAGAAGTGCGTTATTTTGTAGAAAAAGGAGCCAATAGGCCCACATTACTCACTTAAGCACATTTGCAGATCAGTTTGAAATGTCTATGGGGGACAAACTTGAATTTACACTACTTGAAGATGCTTCCATTTCAATATTACAAATCACAGTATTGTTGTTCTTGAGGGGAAGAATTTTCAAAATACTTTTCCCAATATATTCTTTTGAAAACTTTCACCCCTTGTTCACCCCTACTAATGTTATTGTGATTTAAATTCATGAATCGTGGTTTAGGTTGGTCTATTTCAAGGGTAGAACCGGTTTTATGAATAAAATTGGCAGTAAACATGATATAGCTATATAGCCTGTTTCTTTTGAAAACATGTCCTGTAATAAATGTTTCCAGACCTTTCTGAAAGACTGTAAATTCTTGATTTTCAACTGACAAAGGGTGGCTAAAGGAGGTGGTGTTAAAATAACAATATATCTTACACTTTTCGGCGAAAATTAGAGCTCACTAGTGACCGATTCGCTGGTAAAAAAAATGTGCATTATCATCTACACTGACAAACCTTTAATTGTTTGCCTTATATGGCTATTATTATAAATGCGCACAAAGGATCTTACCACGAGCAACTGACCAATCGTTGAATGAATAGCAACGTTAAGGCCTAATACATGTTTACATTTTACTTCGAACACGTACATGTAGTTCAGGTCAATCTACGATCATGTTAATGGACTTCAAAATTAAAAAAAATGTTCTTACGAACAAAATACAAAGATAAGAAACTTTGAAAGATGTTACAGGCGTTTTCAATTTGTTGTTAAATGGAAAAAATGTTTAATAAAATAGTTTGTGTCTAGTTTAGAACACCAGCGCTTCAAGGGTAAGGAAAGCGAGCAGCATCTCTTATACATTTAAATAGACAAAACTTTGTTTACGTTCGTGATCACCTGTTTGGCCAGGGAAATCACCTGGCAATTGTATTCACCGATAGAACAACAAAGGAATTTCTACAGACGCAAATCGCTTTTGCAGTATGACTTTCAGAAACCTAGACTTCCGCCGTTTATTTAACAAATGAATTGTTTGTCATTATAAGCATGAAAATAATATTTTTAACAATGCTTTTCATTTACCTTAAGAGTTTCCTTTTTTTCAAGCGTAAAATTTCTGTAGTATTCGTAGTAACCCATAATACAATACTCATTCAGCTGATTGGTCAGTTAAAATCATGCTGGTGCCTCATTTGCTAATCTGACGCCAAAAATATAGTCCCGGTTCCCATGCAAAAAATATTTGTCCATAAAGAAATTTTAATTCATGACTGCAGAAAATTGTATTATAGATAATACTTATGTAAGTTTGAATGAATGTACAGGAGATCGATTGATTTAAGTACATTTATTATCAGCTGATTCTAGGGTGATGAAAACTGAAACGCAACATAACTTTTCTGTTTACCATGCCTCCACGTGCTAGTCACTTCCTAACCACATATCCGTGAATAATTTACCTTATCTCGCTGAAGTCTCGCCAGAGCCACTACCAGAGCTACTCTGAACTCATCGGGTTTTATAATTTGCAGAACGCCGAAAAATAAAAGGCTCCGAACACATTAGTAGGGGTGATTCAGTGAACATGGCGTTATGATTAGCATTTGCTCTGCTGACATAATCCATGATGAGCGCTAGCGCAACATGGAAAATATGCCAACAGAGCTATTGCTATTCATAATGCCATGTTCACTGAATAATCGTTGTTTATTACTTATATTTGCATTCTTTGATTTTTTCAAGAATATCAGAGGAAATCCCGACTAACATTAGGACGCGGCTTCTTGTCTTCAGTAATGAAAAAATCAATAACCTGATCAATGATCCTTTTCTCTAATGAATCACAAACAATTAATAAAGTATTTCCCTCTCTCACACAGTTATCTGGATACAAGCAGGGCCGTCATCACACTCTCTTAATTTTTGTTTTGATGCAGTTGTGACGTCATCGATCAACGTTATTGAAACCCTCTGACAAAATCAATAATTTAACACTATGTTGAAAAATGAGAATGCTTCTATGATGATTTTTCTCCAGAATGCTTTTCTATGAATTTTTTTTTAGTTTTTTCTATTTATTTTTATTAGCTGAAATCATTCTTGAAGTAGATATACTAGTTAAAGAAATTTTCTCCTTCCGATTGTTATTACCCAAGTGTGAAGAGTTATTGTTCTTTGTACAAATATGCATGATACGAAAATATAAAAATATGGCAGTTCTCTACAATACTAAAAAAGTTTTATAATACAATTAAATACATTGACCAAAATTAAGTTTTTAAAGATATAAATCAGCAATTTTAAACATTCTGAATTGCTTGTTTTTCAAAGAATTTTATTAAAAACTTATATTTATTCCTTTTACAAAACATTTCATATATATACTACTCAACACGTTAGATAAGTGTAGTACAGCTTGCTCTACACAAGTGTAATAGAGCAATAGCACACATAGCAGAAACAGTTGCGTCTATAGTCCTATGAACGCAGTTGATGACTACATGTTCATAGTGGGAGAGTGCAGTGGATATGCAAATATAACTCATATATACGTCATAAAGGGTCGACGCGCGTTTAGTGGATAACATACATGCAATTTATAACTTTCATAATACATGTCCGATGTTTTATTCATTTAGAACTGTTTTCAAATTACAGTCAAGGTTTCAGTCTATTTGCATTCAGATGTGGATTTAATAATATGCAACAAATTAAAATGACAGAAAGACAATAATGTCATTCTATTTAAAAGATGATTTTTCTAATGGTTTGAGTTGGTTATCAGAATCAAATTCCTCAATGATAACCTTCAAAATATTTTATATATTTGGCTTTTCTTTTTTGTAAATCTTTTAGGCTGGATAAAATGATTTACATAATTCAGTATTTTTCCATAAACTTAAAAAAAAAACCTTTCTATAAAAATGTGGTTACAACTGACATTTTTATATGATATATTAATGTGAATGTAAATCATTGTAGTATTTTTTAAAACAGATTCTTAAAACAAACTGGAATTACACATTGTTTTTTTTTCACTTTTCAAACCTTAAGGTTTAGCATGAACAACAATCAACGCTTCAGGTATAGCAAAGATATCGTTATATCTACCGCAATAATAATAGCAAATTAACCAAGGAAGGCAATTGGTAGATTTTACAGGATGTAAGGTGATGTAACAGGACTTAAGCAATCTTGTTTAAAGCCAGGCTATTGATAGACAAGTTGATGTTAAAGGGATTATACCAATCTCGATTGAAATAAGCATTTCGTAAATCCGACCGTCGTTTGGTGAACTTGTTAATAAATATAATTTATCATTTACATTTAATCAATTGTTCCGTATATTTTTTTAATGGATAGTTCTCTTCACCTCTTTCACATTTTCATGTCATAATAGTCATGATAATATACAATGCTTATTAGTAAAACGTTTAGATGGAGTATATGGAGATGCATATCGAGATAATGTACATTATCCAATATCAAGGTCCATAGAACAATACAAAATGGGAGCAGAGCTAACACGGAGCTCTAAAACATCAGAGGTGGGATCCGGTGCCATGGAGAAGTGAGCATCCTCTGCTGATTGATCAGACCCGTCGTGTGCTCATTGTCATGATCGGGAAATAACGGGAAAATCCGTCGTCAATTCAGTGTTTAAATAAATGACTAACAAGTATGAAAGTATGAAAAACGTCAGTCAGCATTTGACTCAATGATAAATTGTATTGCTGACAAGGTCGTTGTATCAACCAAAGAACTTACGAAATGATGACTTTGAACGAAACGGCTGATATTCTTGTTTCATCAAATTGTTGGTAAATTGACTCGTTTTAGAAACTGTTCATACGTAGAGCATGCTCTTGCATATCTAATCAACAGAGATATATAAACGCCGTATGCAGGTGATGAAGGTATATTGCTGCATACAGTGTAAGTATGGGATGTTGACGAGAGAAATTTAAAGTCATCACGTTTATTATAGAGCTTGTTTGTTAGATTACCATAAACGTCTTTTTCAAGTATTGAAACAGATGTATCAGACTATGTGGTATCTTTTATCTTAAGCCCACCAGAAAAATCGTATCGACATAGGAATGGAAAGTACCAATGTTAATTGACAACACGTCAGAAAATGAACTTTGATTTGAAACATGACATTTTTATAGTTTCTATGAAACGGTAATACAGAACCTAACTATCTAAAAAGAGGAAACATAAGAAGACTAACATGAACTGTATATTACCAGCATATATCTTTTATGCAATCTCCAACATTACTCTAAGCCCAAGATTTGTCTCAATACAAATAATATTTTTTACCAACAAAAAGTGTCCTAGAAAGGCAGAAGTGAAATAATGAATTAATCCATCATTAGGTCTTATGTTGAATGCTGACAAATTTCCTTAGGAAGGTGGTCAGGGCAATTTAAACTCTTTGTTGTAGCAGCAACTTCCGTTGTCATTGATTCACTCGTTGTGGAAGTACTGGTATCGGTTATCGCGCTTTCATTTCTTGGTGTTGAAAGATTTAAACCCAGTGATTGAGATAGGATTGTCGTTCCTGTTCTTTCAGTGGTTTCATCTGACGTCGAATCATCGACCTGAGTTGTCGTCTTAGCATAATCGGGAGTCGATGACGTCGCATGAGAAGATGTCTCTGATTCGGTCTTTATCTCAGGTGATGTAGCGGGAAATGATGATGTCACTACAGACGTTGTGGTTACTGTTTTTGTTATCGTTGTCGTTGTCTTGGTAACAGGTGAGACAATAATATCTTGTTCACTAGATCTTAAAGATTTCGTGATTTCTTCAGAATCAGAGGACACAGTGTTCTGAAAAAAAAGAAAAGAAATATAGAATGCATATTATTTCAAACATCCTTAAAAGTTTTGTTAATTTAATACATAAGAAAAGAACTTGTCTATAAAATGTACCAAATGGCAAAAAGCAAAATCTGTTATAAAATAAATTAGGTTAATCCTGAGTTAAATCTTTACCTGTATGAAGTATGAGCATTTGACTCCTTCTCTTCCGCATGTTTCTTTGGAAGCAAGCTTATAAATTGTACATGTCTTAGAAAAAGCAATATCACAAATAATGAATGTTAGACACCCGGCATTTGATCCACATTTCAGTCCGCACTCACCAGAAGTAATTACACGTGTTGGACCGGAAGTAATGTCTGTGAGATAGCATAACTTTGAGATTGGTAATGTAGAAATAACTCCTACCCAAAAAAGTAATATATCAATTATAATGGCAGATATATTATAAATCTTCATTTTCTGACTGGTTTTCTGTCCAAAGTCTTTAAATGACAGCAATGTAGTTTATATGCAGCAACTACGTCGAAGATCTTCTTTTTCTTCGTAAGTACTCCTGTTTTCTTTTTCTGCTCTATAGCGTTTTTTCCTTAAGAGGTGCTCGATCTCCTTAAGATTATGAGTACGACTTTTTATCGTTCAGTCTGAGATTTTACCCCTTAAGTGAGACCACACTGAAAAAAAAATTGTGGCAAAATATTTCATATTATAGAAGAAATTTACACACAAAACATGAAGTTGATCAGAGAACCTTGCTCCCATAACCTCCTGCATGGTTTTCTCGTAGACACGCTCTTAAAGGAGTTTAAATGATTAGGGAAACTTAAACTTAGTGTGCATGGTTCATTAGCCATTTTCTTTTTGAAAGATATAATGAAGCAAGCTCATAAAGGTATTAAGACCATTAATTTTGTCAAAGCAGAGAACCCATTCTCCCAAAGAAGATTGACATAGGATACGAAAAGAAGCAGAAAGGAATATGGAAGATATATAAAAAGAAAGACTATGTCACAAAAAAGCATATGATCAATTAATTTCAAAATCAAAATTAAAGGACAAAAGAACAAATAAGACCAAAGGTAAGATGTTTATTATTATCTACGTTTGTTATGATACCAGACTTATATATAAAGACTTTCATCTTTGTCCAAATTTTCGCTTGTTTATTTGTTATCTTATACTCACGCAGAGACATATAAGGTTTCTGTATTCATGTTCCAGGTTTAATTCTATTGTCATGAAGAAAATTAATTATTTCTTTGAAATTACTTTTTGTCAAGAACATAATAATTAATTTATTTGTCATTAGCTCTACTCCCAGATAGCATGACTATGTTGGGCCAACATTTGTTAAAGGTTGTATGGTTGGTGTTGGGGGAACAACGTTGGGCCAACTTTGGACCAATGTTACCAAGTCAACCTTGTCGACCATGACGGAATTCCTATGTTGGCCCAACGTTGGTCCAATGTAAGCAACTTCCATTCACTTTAGTTTCCAAGGAAGGAAGGATTCTGGTGTTGGCCCAACGTTGGACCAATGTTTGTAATACACGCTTAAAGAAAGTGTATTTACAAGTTGGTAGTAGTATGTTGGCCCAACGTTGGCCCGATGTTAGTAATAGACCCTTAAAGAATGTTTCTTATCAAGTTTGTAGTAGTATGTTGGCCCAAGGTTGGCACAATGTTTGTAATGCATCAATATCAACTGTTACATTGGCCCAACAATAAGCCAACAAGTTGGTTTGATTAAGGGCCGATGAGCAAATTACCGATGGCCCAATGTTGAATGCAAACGGTGGCCCAACATAAGGAGCATTGTTGGCCCAACAAAGGTCCAATAACATTCTGCTATCTGGGCTGGTCAAAATCCAGACGAGTGTTGTTGTGGTTACTAAAAATAGATCATTGTTTGAAATACTTTTAAAAAGCTACTGTTCCTGCAATTTTGGTCTGATTGTAATATAATGTTGCATGCAAGTATTCAACTCTGAGATTTGTATTTGTCTTTATTTCTTTTTGATTTTGATGAATGATGTTGCCATGGATATCCTGGCGTATTGTATTTTCGACCTATTTAGATGTTATTTATTAACGTATCGCAAACTTTATAGAATTTTTAAAAAATATGGGCTTAAAATGTTAGCATACACAGGAAAAATGTCCACATGTGTAAAACATGTGTTTGGTTTCACATGTGTTTAACACATGATTTCCACATGCAATACATGTGTGTAAATAAACATATGTAAAATATGTGTTTCATTTAATTATATGTAAAACATATATAATATACACATGTAATACACATGTGAGATAATATATATGTTAAACACCTGTTTTTCACCACATATACATGTATAACACATGTTATATATATGTAATATATGTGTGAGAAAATACAGATGAATTATACATGTTTAATTTATATGAAATAAATGTGTATTCATATACACATGTTTAGTTTTTTCTCATACATGTGGGGGATACAGCCCATTAGATAAACTTATGCTTTAACTGTATTTTGTTATTATACATAGGCAATTTAGCGACATATGATCCACATGCATATGCATTGAATTTCATATGGTGATCATATGAGAATCATATGTATATACAATCATAAGAGAAAGACCCTGCATATGAGAATCATATGAATATTTTGACAGTGAACATATGAGAATCTTATGAAATAATGTTTTCACTAATTCACCCTTGTTATACTCACGTAAAATTGCAATTTGTACATTTAATTTCAAAAGAATTTGTTAGTATGTAAAGTTTTGCTCTGTTTATCCCCCCCCCCCCCCCCCCC
>PRKT01000513.1:293191-303346 GCA_003671525.1 Saccostrea glomerata | reverse complement strand
ATTGAATTTTTGAATTTCAGTTAAAAATTAATAATAACAGTGACATCCAACTTTCAAGGTGCAAGTACATGTGCATGTGTCACAGTGTGTTGAAAGTACATCAGCTAGTTAATCAATATTGGATATTTACATTTGTTTATATATATTCATTAACTGACATAATTACAAACAAATTTTTCCAACACTAGAGAACATAGTTTCGGGTAAAATGTAAGATATTTAAGACTATTGAGAACCTACAAACTTGTACTCTCTCTTTTTTTGTAGTTTAAGTTTTAGTTATGATTAGAAAATATCTACTATGTGAATATTTATTTTACAGGTTCAATGTACAGTCAGCCTCTCTCATAAGAACAAATCCAAGATCCAAGGCTTGCTTAAAAGTTAATTAAGGTAACTACATGTACACACTGTTTAAAAGACTCTGTTATATTCTTCCAAACAAAGTTTTGGATATCCTGGAATCAAATGTCTGTTTTTCTGCCTATCTACTTCTCTGCAGTATTTTTTGTCCAAAAATAATATTTCTGTGTCAGAATCTTCTTAATTTTTGTAAATCTGTATAAGTATATATTATTTGAACATTCCAAATTCAATTGTCAAAATGGAAAAAAGAACTTCTTTTATTGTCTTTATTATGAAGCTTATCTTCTATTTGTCTTGCAAATTACATCATAGGATTCCACAAAACACCTAGTATAACATTTATAAACATTAGTTTTATCTCGTATCATATCTGTGTCGGTGAATTCGGTATACATTTGTTTGCTGAACTTTAATATTACTTGTAGAATTGATTTTGTAATTTAAGAATTATTTTATTTTCACTATTGAAAATTTGTAGAGACCATTCTGTGCCACAAAGAAATTGTTCAGGAAGGGGACTGAGGTGGATTTGCATTTTTGGTACAGTTCAAAGAGATTTTCAAAATGGTCATGGAAGATCAGAGGGAGGACAACTGAAAAAATTGAAAGATAAAGAAGAAAAAAGAACAAGAAAATATATGGAATAATTGTGAAATTGGGAAGATGTACACAATCGTGTCGGCATTTGTCCTGTGAAGATTTAATTCCCATTCTTATTTGTATGCTGGAATATCAAATAACTTTATTTTTCATAAATTTACAGTATAGAATACATGTACATGACAAATATTATTGCTGATATTTCAATTTTGCCTTGGACACTTTCATGTCAAATCGTATGTATAAACAAGTACATGGCTTAATAATGTTATTCATTTGTACATGTATACATGTTTAAAAATTTAATCATTTTGGCGAAATCTTATAATTTGTACTCAACTTAATATGTAAAATACATGTATCGACAAATGCTACTGACTTGTTTGTATACTTTCTTGTTTAGAATGTACACTGTGAAAAACAAGATATTTCTCTTGATGAAAATAGTTTTTTCAAAAATGTTGTGTAATCATTATAAGATATTAATTTTCAAATATTTAACCCATGAAGATAGATCATTGGACTGTAATGAATTTTCATCTAAAGCAGAAATATCTGATTTTCAAATGTGTACAAGAATATGTGTGACAATTTCATATAATTTACAAATGATGCCCTTTTCATATGATACACATATGTTGATCATATGCGGCGAAGTTGCCAGTATAATATTATACATACTTCAATTACCACAAAACTATTTTGAAAGACATGAAAAAAGTATAAAAAAAGATCATAAGTACAACAGTAATATAATACATGTATAATTCACATATAAAGTATAACATACATGTACATGTATATAAAACACATGTTAAACACATGTTTCATGTGTATAAATACACTGTGTGTTTATTTTTACACATGTTTAACACATGTTAAACATATGTTTAACATGTGTAAAAATAAACACCCTATACACGTGTGCTCTTTTTATGTGTTTTACATGTGTAAAAAATATATGTTTAACACATGTTAAACATATGTTTAACACATGTGGACATTTTTCCTGTGTAAAATAGCTTTCTCCGAACTTTGTTGCCACCGGGCGCATAGTGTTTCACAAACACATCTTGTCTTTCGGAAAAATGTCATAAAAATTTTTTTTGTAATCAACCAATTACGGCTTTGATTAATCAACAGATAAAATGTGCATTAGTAAAAAGACTAGAATTTCTGACATCGGACTAAAACCATCAGGGGATTTCCATTGGATTAATTATTTTGGTATTTTCACTACAGTTGTGCTTCAAAGGTATTTTTACAAGTGTAGCAACCGAAAATAATGTTCTACCGCGCGGAATCTGCATGGGAAGCAGATTGGGAAAAATAGGTCGAAAAGACAATAAGGTCGAAAACAGGATACGAGACGAAACTAAAATTAAGATTTCCGTAAAATTCTTTAAAAAGGTTTATCTTATAGTTTAAGTCATTGCAATCTTGCCGTAAAAAGAAACTTAAGCACGAATCATTATTCCATTTATTGCTGTTGCAAAGTTTCAAGTCCAGCTGCTACTTTTCTCATCCATTGTTATAAGTACAAACCAGTGGAGCTACAGAGCCCAGAAGAGCTATGCAATAGTAATGTGTCAGTCGTCCGCCTGTCTGTCTCTCTGTCCTTCTGTCCGTTAACAATTTCTTTTAAATGCTACTCTTCTTATAGTTTAGTCTGATTTCAAAATAAACTTGGCACATCAGAAGACTACAGTTGGATACGTAATTCTCTGTATCATTTTTTATTTCGATAAACGGTGTTGCCATGGTTACTTTAATAGACGTTTCTGTGAAATTCCTATAAAACGCTACTCCTCCTACAGTTTTAATCACTCTGATTTCTATAGAACTGAGCACACAGACTACACTAAGATACATTAATTAGTGCATCAGTTTTGATTTAGATGAACAATGTGACCATGGTTACGAAAGATAGAAAATTCCGTGAAATTCCTTTAAATCGCTAATCCTCCTTCAGTTCTTGTCTGATTTCAATGTAACTTGGCATACAAGTAGACTATTCCAAGATACATAAAGATCATACATAAGGCAGTGCAACGTGCAATAAAGTGTACATACGTAGACCAAGCTCTTGCTTATCGAATGATCTGTGAGATATAAACCTGCATAATAAAGTCATCATAAAGCTTTATTGTTAGATTACCATAAGCGTTTTTTAAGTAAAATATTGAAATATGAAACAGATAGTTTACATATTTTTTAAACTTTAATGCACAAACTTTTTAGACTTTCACTAAGCAATTCTTTGTAAGTCTCAAAAAGATGCAAATAAATCAAACATTATATAAAAATTTTTATTAAACTTTGCGATAAGTTTTTTCTATCTATAATTAGAAATTTTTCTCCCGAGAAATATGATAAATTACAATGAAATAGATTTAATGCTTTTTTATGACTTTTACACACTACATGTAAATGCAAACACGTTGGTACCTGAAAATTAATTGCTTACAGTTTCATGCAAAATCTATATTTCGCCCATAATCTCAGGCGGCACGAGCTCGTTAGAAAATGTACTTGGAATGTAAGAGACCGAGGAATATAAGGAGCGTAGGGAGTGTAGACCTTTTCTTGTAGGATAAAGTAGATCAACTACTAACTCAATGAGTTTTAGCACACAACTTCAACACTACACCACGCGGGCAGCTATTAAGCTTGTATGAATTTTAGGTTCTAAAACTTTTTGATTGTTTAAAATCTCTTGTTGAATTCATTAGAGACCTACTCATTCTTACATGGAATATTCGACATGTGTCGGATTGCAGTGTTACATGTAAAACATGAAAAATTGTAAAATGGGAAAAGAAATACTTTAACGTCAGAATTCGCTGTGTGTTGGATTATTCAAGTGTCGGATTAGATAGTTTTCACTGATTCAATAAACAAAATGTCATTCTGCACTTATTATTACATTTTTATTTATTCAAATTTGAAATAAAACATTAAACTGGAAATTAAATTCAAAGTTTATGAAACATACCTATTGTTTTCGTCTTTTATTTGTGTCAAGCAATATGATACACGGTTAAATCATAACAAGATAAAATCTTCTAAGTCCGGATTTGTTAGATAAGAAAGGTAACGATATGAGTTACTTTCAATCACCTTATATAACTTCCAAACATGGCTTGCATTATTTTCCGTCTCGGTTCTTGTTTGATAAGTTTCCTATATTTGCTTGGATTTTTCGGTACGAACCTTGCTGAAGATGTCACGACGCTGACATATGAGGTACAAACGCTGCGTAAAACCGTTGGACGTCTACAAAAACTAATTGGTGATTATGACAATCGCTTTAAACAATTGGAATCCATTAACCTTGCCCTTCAGGCCACAGTTTCAAGTCAAAAGAAAGAGATGGAAAAAGTGGAAGAGGTGATTCTAGATTTACGTAGACATATCCAAGGGCAAGACGAGAAGCTAAGTGCGATTTCCAACACACTGAGTACCAGTTTAGATATTGAAGACCTAGAAGAAAACGAAGAAGAGGAATTTGGTACCCACAGGGTTGGTAGACTAGAGGAACCCGATAAGGCCAAGACTCGTGCATTAATGAGTATGTTTTTTTTGATAGCTAATTGATTTAAACAATGCTTTTCAGCAAATAATTTATCAAAATGTTTTTTTTGTTTTGAACAGTGGTCTTCTTAAGCGATTATTTTGATTACCGTTGAACATTTATGGCGCTAGAAATAGTTTTCAGATATGAATTTTACAAATAGGGGGTTAGTTGGGGTGGGGAAAAGTCACTGAGGTAAGGCTTTGCATGTCTTTACTAGGTCTTTAGTATCTTTTTTTAACCTTTAAAAGTATCGATAACATCTCTTTGTAGAACGATTGTTGACTGGTTCTCTTACCGTGCCTGTTGCATTTCAAGCCTACATGAGTGCGGGACAAAAGGCGCCGCATGGACACGAAACTATAATCTTCGACACTGTCCAACTGAACGTAGGAAATGGCTACCACCGCGCTTCCGGAATATTCGTTGCACCAGAGTCAGGCCTCTATGTATTTGCGTGGTCTATCCGTCTTTATGGAAACTCGCAACATTCCGCTCAGCTTGTAGTTGATAATCAAGAGTATGACGCGGTGTATCTGTCGGTCCGTGACGGTGACAACGAGAACGTGAGTGGTACCGCCGTGGCGCAACTGGAGAAAGGGGTGGATGTATTCGTTAGGACACATCAAGCGTATAACTTGGGTAATATTGAAAGCGATCCTGTTGGGAGAACCTCTTTCTGTGGATGGAAGATAAACTAAGAGCACTATGTCTGCTTGACAATGGTTATATTTTGTTATCAGAAGAAATAAAAGTGTTTCATTTACTTTTTTACCACGTTCAGTTTAATGGAATTGTTTGACTGTTGTTTAATGTCCCTTTTGAGAATTTTTCTTTCATTTGGAGACGCCACCACTTGTCGGTAGATAGCTTCAAATTTCTGTCCTATGCTCGGCACTCGGGGCCATGGGGGATGTTTTTGCAAAAAAGGGTAAAGCTCAGAATTAATTGGCTTTCACTAAAATTCATGTACATGTAGTTGTCAAGCAAGTAATACTAAGATTTTTTTTCTTGCTTCATTACATGCATTTCAAGCATCATTTAACAACAATCATCAAAGCACTGTACCTCTTCCTTTATCAATTCCTCTTCGTTTCTGTTGACCTTTTGATGACCACTTGTATGTGTTCCATTTGATAATATTGTGAAACGATGATCCTTATTTTTGACCTAGTTGAAGGCTATCGTGTTTGCAAGTTCATTTATATTTATATTCATGGTCAATTATTTTAAATATAAATAGAGACCATTTGTAGGATATGATTATTTTATTTTTTTTATTTTTTACATGTACGTGTTTCTGTGGGCCTAGAATAATGTTACATTTAAAGAGTGACTGAAGAGTGTTTCAATTCCTGTTTAACGAGTTGCGGATCTTACAATTATCACTTATTTAATTCTCTAACTTTTCTGAAGTCAACCCATAGAGATCTAAGGATATGGTCCTTGAATATCTTGATAGCACTTTCTAAAATTAAATTATTATTTATCATTATTCTGTTTAATATATACACTGTTTCAAATCATTTTAAAGTTGTACAATTCATCTAAATTATGGAATTGTCATAATTAAATTACGTAGGAAACACTTTTTCTAAAATATGTATCTTGTAATGATGCATGTCAATGTTCTTAAATCTTGATGTATAGTACTCAAGCATTTCTTCAAAGAAAATTCGTTAAGAAAAATATTTAAACTCTCCATTGCACTGACCTTACAGAACAGATTTATTTTTCACCTACTAGATGCGGTTTTTTTTTCCCATATTCAGTGACCAGAAAACACCATTTTTTATAAACATGTACAGGTATACATGTATTTCATTCGCAAATTGCGATTGGAAAGGCGTCAAATTTTACATGACAATAAATAATAACACCAACTCACCCCACCTCCATCAATAAAAAAAAAATAAATTTGCTTAGACATGTCAGATTTTGTGATGCATTTCTTCCTGTCAGCACGAAAAAGAAGGAACGGATTAACGCAAATTTGCTTCCTAATTTATTCAGTTTTTGCAGTTATTACTCATACAGTCCATTCTACTATCGATTTCTGGTGTCACATCACGACACACTAATTGGTCTTCCAATGAAGAGGTCTGTCAATCATATCTTATGTCTATGCATGGCTACAAGCCGAGTTTTTTTTAAATTCAAGCGTAGAGCTGTGACTTAATGATTTATTTTTTTAAAAATGTTTGCTTTTGCTTTAATAATAGTGTATTAAATGTTATCTATCCCTCATTATCACTGTAATTGTAAACTTTGAACCTGTAAAAACAATTCTTCTCTGTTTAATATAGTTTTTGTATTTTATATTATTTTACTGAGCTGAATATTGGGGGAAAATGCACAAATAAAAGACTCATGAATCAAATTCCAAAACAGCGCTATGGTTTACCTACTACAGAACGTACATGTATTTACAGTATGAGAGGTCCTCTGTGAAACAGAGTTTGGTATTATTAAAAACGTACGTTTTTTTCCCGCCAGAATGGTCTCCCAAAGATAATTAAAAGTTCCGAAACTTAATGTCAGACTTAAAGGGTTCATAAAACTTCGAAAAATCTCTTCTAAAAAAAATCAGTTTTGTGAATTCCGCAATGAATATTCAAAATATCCGTCATTAAACGATTTAAGAACATTCTCACTTACAAGTTAGCGTGGTTTGTGACGGCGGACCCAGGAAACCATAAAAAAAAATCCTTGGTCTAAATAAAAATACGGCATTGTTGTCCTTCTGGAGGAATTTTTTTTTATATTTGTATCTTTATTTTTGCGAACTAGACCAAAATAACAGGCACTATAAATAGACCTAACAGTGTTCTTCAGTAAAACTACATTTTTACAATAAATTTTGTTCTTTTCGTATTTTCTCACATATAGTACCGGTACATGTATCTAGCAAATGCAAAATTTCAGTCTTCTAGCCTTGTATAAAACGATGACTAAATATATATACATGTATAATCTTTGTCTTTTTTGCTAAAAAGTGACCACATAGTATGAGTCGCGGCATTATAAATAAACTGACCGCAGTGGTGATCTGGACACCTGGGATCAGTCTTGGCACAGCATAGGGCCGGGGGGTGCCGTGGCCAGTGGTCACTCATCAGGGACCATTTGGAGAGACAGGTGAACGGTTCCAGCTAGGAAGTGCATTCTTTTTTTTCGGACATTGCACGTTTTAGTCATACGCTAAAACCGGCATGTCGTGAGAAAGGATAACTGCCGGACTTGTGCATTTTTTCCGGAAATAGCCGAAAATTGAGTTTCAGTACTGAAGGTGATTAATTTCCCTGGGATGTGGTTTCAATTTCTCTATTGATAATTAAAAGTAGGAGCAAGTGCATGGACATCTTCCACATTTGTCTAACTGGTTTCTGAGCTGAATAAAAGAAAATGATTTATCCATGTTGGAATATACATACAATTCAAATTGGACATTTCTAATTGTTGCAGGTGTTGACTATAAATCAACGTTCGGAGAAATTCTTACATGCAAGCCGCTCTTTGTCTGTTCTCGATTGTTTCAATTTACCACTGTTGTTTGGTTTTATATTTAACTGATGTTTAAGATGAATTCACTGTACTGTTTGCTTTTAGTCGTATTTTTTGGTTTTCACTTTTGTATCTCTTATGAAGTGAAGACTTCCGGTCTCAAACAAGTCAGCAGTATCGTATTAATTGAAGACTCTTCCGAGAAAATTCTGATTGGTGAAGGACAACATCAGCCTCAAAAACCCGTCCCCATATTGGCGGGGAAAATTATAGTTACAAATGTTAATATTCCAACAAAGATACAGAATAATAAGATAATGGGAAATCCAAAGTATCGCATACCAAAGATTACTTCAGCTTCACTTAAAAAGAACGGCAAAACAAAAAATAATTTTCAAAAAATCTCAAAATTAAAGATGATGTACAGCCGACCAAAACTCACTAATTCAAACAAGAGAAAGTCGTCGAAAACAAGACCTGATGCCCCCAATATTCTCAAAACTACTAGAAATATTGCAAAAACATCTCCTCGAACAAGGGTGAAAGTAAAGAATGGATTTTCGAACAGAGTTTTAAAAATGAGGGGACAGTCTTCAGTTTCAAGATCTGGGAAAAGAAAGTCCATTAAAACGAGAAATAGGCATCAGAGAGGGAAATCATCACGAAGAATTCCATCTGTGTTAAGAAAAACACAAAAGAAATCTCATCCACGAATTGTTCTAGATCATAAAAGAAATCCAAATAGACTTGAAAATTCAAAAGGGCGCCACATTAAAAAGGGAAATTCAAAAAACATTTTCAAAACTTCTAGAATAATGAGAAAAACAAATTCTGTACACCGAGTACCACATCATGTGAAAACAAGAGGAAAAACAAATGTTATTTCAAAAAGAGTTTTAGAGAGGCAGCTGGGTCTGCCTTCAGTTTCAAGGTCTGTGAATAGAAAGTCAACCAAATCTAGCAATTTAAGGAGGCTTCGAAAGGGAAAGGTAACACTGAGAAAGCCATCTGTCTTCAGAAATTTACACAAGAAATCGCGTATCCGCAATTTTTCAAAATTACAAAGAAAAGGACGCCAACATTCGAAAAAAAATTCCTTCAAAAAGCTTGTAAATTTGAAAAAATTCAAAGGCATGGGGTCCAGAGGCCACAACATAATGAAATCCAAACAACATGGTAGAAAGAATTTGAAATTAGAAGCAAAAAATGTGAAAACACATTTTCGCCCTCGTGAACTTTTTCAACCAAACCTGAAAGCAGTTTCGAATTCAGCGAGTCCTAAGAAGCAAACTTTTGCAAACAGAATACAAAATAAAAACCGGATAAAAACGAATTTGTCTCCAGCTCAGAGATCTGAGATAATGTCAAAAGCGCCATCAGTTCAGCGGATCGACCCAAGGCTAAAATCGGAAATAAATTCAAATTTGAAACAAAGACTTCGTGGAATTCAGAGGAAAGTGAATCCAGTGTCAAGGTCATCCAAACCATCTCCGCGGGAGGTTTTGAAGATTCTAGGACCCGGATGTTCGATATCTGACGTAAGTTTAACAATTTCAACTCTTTAATAACATGAAGAAATTTATACGCTTTTTTATTGTTTCATGCAGTTCAATATGCTAAAAAAGATTTTGTATTTTTTAATTACTTTAAATTGTTAAGAAATTATTTAAAGTAAAAAAAAAATACAAATCGGAAAATAATATTTTCAATTGCTCTATAAATTGATTCTTAAAGTGACGTGCGTACAATGTAATAGCATTTTTTTTTTAAACTTGGCAGATATTAATTAAGGGCACAAACTCATTCTATTTCTTAAATGACCATTTCTAAAAATGCGGAGCATTTCATCTCTTTCGAAATATAATTGAACATTTTATATTTTATAATTCTAAACGGTAAATATTGATTGCATGTACAATACTCATGTTGGAAGTTAACTCAGGTTATCTTTCCTGATATGTTGATATAGGAGAAGTGATATGTGATTTTCAATTTTATTTCTCTTTCATTTTCAATGAGCCTATCTTTAAAAAAAAAAACGGCGTGGGTCATATTGATTTAAAAAAATGAAATGCATGTACATGTATGTAGAAATAACTGAATTTGTAAAA
>PRKT01000513.1:141602-293126 GCA_003671525.1 Saccostrea glomerata | reverse complement strand
AAAGGGCACAACTAAGTTTAAAAATAAAGGACATGTTATTCAACGCCCAAATATTAATACTAAAGATAGATTATTTCTCTTTGGTATTTTTTCTGTAAATATTTTGTCCAAAGAAATTTATAATAAATACTTCTATTTATTGTAAACTATACACATTATGTTCAGTTAAAACTGTACCAAGATATTGATCTAATATTAGCATACATTCATCATTAATTCGTAATTTATGTCGGGGAGACGTCTAGGAGTGATAGAATTGAAGGGTTGATGGACAGGCATAGTAAAAAGCCACGCGACTCTCACTAATCGTCGGCCATCACTTTTTTCACGATGATTGTATATTAATTAAGAATTCGTCAAGGTGAAACACTGACCCACTGACCCACAATTCAGGGAGAGAGAGAGAGAGAGTGAGTTTTTTTTATTACATAATCTATTGATTAACCTTACCAATAAAAAGTGATGAATAAGTTGCACTTTGTCGAAATAATGTAAAATGTTTAAAATTATAAATATACAATTCATGAAAAAAAAATATGGAAAAAAAAACTTAGGATAAAAAATAACTATAATCTTTAAAGTGTCTTTTTTGATACTTCAGAAAGCTGAAATATTTAAAACGAAAAATTCATTTCATCGGGATGTTGGATTCATACTCTAGATAAGGTGTTGTCTGCATCATTTTGTATGTTTATTAATTGGGCTTTTTTAGATAAGGTAAGCCCGTTATATCATGATGAAAAATGAAGATGCTATAGATTTTTCTCTTAAATTTAAAAGGTATTATCCCCCTAAATTCTCTTTAAAGATTTACGACACTCAAAAAAAAAGCCTTCGTAATTTCAAAACCATGCTTATAGTTGATAAAATTTACACATATTGGCAGGTATTAAAACATTTCACTATCAAACCGGAATTCCAAAAATATTTTATTATAGAAAAAAAAATTAATACGAAAATACGAAAAAAACACATATTTTTAATCAATTATTAATCCCTTTGTCGCTTTAAGCGGGAACAATGTAACCTTGAAATTAGATAACCTTTAAGTTTATATATAAAATTGTATGTTTTCTTTCGGATATTTATGAAAATTTTCTTGCTTTTTTTTTTGAGTTATTTTTTTTCTTCTAATTTTGATTTAAAATAAAAATACTGCTGACTGTCCAAACAAGATTAAAAAAAAAACTGCCTGTGTCATTCACAAACAAAAGGTATATTTTGCTTCAACGCTCAATACCCTTTGATAAATAACTTATTAATCAGTCCATCTAAATGTCATTTTGAATGATTTTTTGAATAGCGAAACTCAGTTTTAATTCTGTACATCATTTCCCAAATGAATGAAAGATATTGAACTTGTAAAGAAAAAAGCATGGGGAGTTCATAAAAGATAGGAAATCATTTGTTGAATTTTCATTTCTAATATTTTTATCATTAAAGGATTTTTTATTAAGCTTTGTTTAGTCTAACAATAGTGTTCGGAGATTTATAAAGCACTGACTCGCGTTCGATAGACTTTCTCTATTGTCGTGCAGAAATCTGACATCCTTTCGTAATGGGAAGGTTTTGTGTGCAATCACAAAGGGGAAAACTAATTAGAATTTCATACTATAGGGCTAGAGTAGATATTATCAAAAAAGGGCAAAAAATATTGAAATTCGATAGTGACATGACGACATTGAGAAGTTGAATGAGAACATGTTAATGTAGTAGCCTTTATTGTAAAGCTCTTCAATATCGGGAGGTTAAGACAAGGTCTTCCTCATGTTCCTTGAGAATGCAAATATTAGCATCATATATTTATGCATTCAGTGCTCTTTCAAGTTCTGAATACGATTTTCGTTTTTTAAGCTTTTGTGAAGAAAACCATCAAAGAAAAGTACTCAATATAGTCATATAAATTCAAATTACGTTTCAGTCAAATATATTTATAAAACGGGACATGCATATATACTTGTTGGTCTAATAAAACGAAATGAATTTTAACTTGTACGAGTTAGCGGCTAATCTACATGTAGCTATCCGTTCAATATGAATATAGATATCTTCTATCTATCTACTAAGTTAGCCGCTATGCTTTTGAACGCACCCCTGGAATGAAAATCCTTGAGGAAATTTAATTCAGATGTATTTGAAAATCATAGTGGAATTCGCATATGTATTCTAAAAGAAAGTTAAATACTATATTACCGGAAAGAAAAGAAAAGTCATTTCCGGATAATATGATGTGGTTGATATTGGTCGTCTTTCACCACTTGCACACGTATAAGTTATCAGAGCATCACCCAAACACTCAAAAATAATTGTTTGTTAATTGTTTTGTCATCAGTAAGGTACAAATATTGTTGCTTTGGATGAACAATTATGAATTTTTGGACTAATTCTTAGAGACGACGTATATGTTGTATTTTCTGTTTCTCTTGTCACACCGTACACAGAATTATTTTTTTTCTTTACGAGTTAGTGTAAAATTAAGGATTAATTAATTTAATTGATAAAACCTGAACAACCGAGGGATTTCGGAAAGTTTGTTTTAAGAATCTGCTGAAAAAAGACCCTTAATCATTGAAAACAAACAAACAAGCAATCAAATTGCACTCGGAGGCACACTGAAGGGTAGCGGAGTCAGCCGAGGATTGCCGATTGATCAAAATGAGTAGATGTACATGGGACAAGATTCGATGTGTTCCCGTTTTGCAGTAAAATTAAGGATTAATTAATATACATGTAATTGATAAAACCTGAATGACCGAGGGACTTCAGAAAGTTTGGAACAACCCAAAATTCATTTACTGATTTAGTCAATTAATGAATACTAGAATTTCAATTTTTTTTAACAGAAATTTTTAATTGAACTGTTTTTTTATTTGCTTTTGAGCAAAATGAGGAATTTTCATGCTGTAGGTCCATTAGATAAATTGCGAAGATGAAAACAATTTTCTGTTGTAACGATTTCTCCATTAAAATTAATTTTTGAAAAAGTGGATATCGATCTCGATATAAAAACATCATGAAGATCAAAAAAGAATTGTCGTGAGAGAAAAAAGTTAGTGTGAATTATGAGTCTTGTTCATGAAATATGCATGATCTTTACCGCAGTACAAAGGATGTGGTTTCATAAACACTATAAATGTCCCTTTCCATTTATGATGAAAGTTTTTTCCTATGCGCACTTGTTCACCAACTAGGATAAAAAATATTAGCTGTTTGCACATTGTCTTGAATATACATGTATACCTTTAGCGTTCATAAGTCCAGCAGGAATAGAATCTTATTATTTCATTGTACAGTCATATTAATGATTCAATTTCCTGTCTAGCTTTATGAATACAAACTTAATACCTAGTATCTAACAATATCCTCAATATGAATCTTCGGTTTTTTTTTTAATGCAATTATCATGATTAGTTAAAATAAAAAGAAAATGTTGTATTAAAACAAAAGGGCAATCAACGTTTTACGTAAAGATTAAGTCTTTATATCTTTTTAGCCTACATTATTATCATTTACCAAAAAATCTTCAAGATAGTTACCTAAATTAATGTAATTGTTACAGTTAAATCCGGTTGAAGAGAAATTTTACAAATCCCACAGAAAACTTTGAAATATGAGCTTTTCCTAATCAGATACGGGGACTTTTGCATGGAATCAAAATTTCAGATATAGATGGCTTTGTAATAACCGGGTTTTACTGTATATGTACAGTGTACTTCATATAAAAATTTTAACAAAAAAGTGTTAAACGCTCAGTTAAAGGGTTAAATTTAGCAAATACATGTACATATACAATGTATGTTACCTTTGCTTTCTCTTGAAAATCGCCTAACATTGAATATTACATCAAAACATCTGGACAATGTAACCTCGTTAGCATTCACTTATTTAAATGTGAACCATATAAAAGACTAATGAGATAATAATTCTTAATGCGTTATTTTTAATATTAAAAAATGATAATTTCAAAGTATACGTATAGAAAATATATTTTTGTTTTCATTAACTTAGTCATTAAATCACTCAAATGTTGGGAGAACATGCAATAATTTTGCTTTTTTATTAGATTTTCTTTAAAAACCACACTTCCAGGATGTGTACATTTTGAATTGTTGTATTTTTAAAGACTAGAACAATGCGGAAAGTAATTGGTCTGTTTGATTGATTAGTTAAATCAATCAATCATTCTTACCATTTTTTTTCTACAAAGACCTCATTTTAAGATTCATGCATATAACTGTCTAGTAATGATTCTAGATCTGTAAACAGGAACCCCGCCCTCAATAATCAGATCCCCAGACTTCAACTTCCGGTACAAAATTTTCTGCTTGGTAACCACGGACGCCGTAATTGGAGTCCATAAATTTCCTCGTGTTTGTCGTTAATTAGATAACAATGTTTAAATTATCGACTGCAGCTGATAACGGTAAAGAGTAACTACTTCCATTAACTTTAAAGGACCCCTGTGTAATTTAGAAACCAACAAAAATCTCGTTAGGAGGTTAGGAATGGCGATATTGGGTAAAACTACGCTGTTAAGTTTACATGACTCAGTATTTGTAAGGTTTGCAAGTTAAAACGTGGTATATAACAGTTCTCAAACACTGTTGTGGATTTATGTAGCAGGGTTTTTTTTTCCAAGGGGGGGGGGATCCACATCTATTCCAAAAACGTCAAATTATTGAAGTCTTTTACAAGCAAGGAAGTCGCCCGCTTGGCGCAGTGGTTATTGCGTCTGCTATAGAGTCGCGAAGTAAGGAGTTGATCCTTACGTCGCGAGTTCGAATCCCACTCTGTGACGTGGAGACCGGTCGTTCGGATGAGACCTTATAAACCGATGTCCCGTTTCGCAGCAGGTGCTGGCACGAAAAGATCCCTCCCTGCTCAATGGCCCTAGGTGCGGAAAAAAATAATTTAAAGCGCTCCACCGGGAAGTGTTGGCGTCTCCATATATGAGAGAAAAAATTATTGAGAAAGACGTTAAACAACATACAATCAAACAAACAAGTAAAAAAAAAAAAACCTTCACCTGCCCAAACCTTCGAAATTCATTTCGGGGGGGGGGGGGGGGGGGGGGGGGGAAGAGGCGAAATCCTTAGTCAAAGTTTCGTCTTAATGATTACCGTCATAATTTAGAATATTGCTTGAAACTAAACTTATTTCCGGCGAAAATTATTTTTAATGAATGTGTCAAATGAATCATAGTAAGTATACGTGCCCCGTGGTACGTTTATGTAAGTGGAAAGTTTAGAGGAATGTATTTGAGAAAAAATGCCAAAGGGGAGAGAGTTGAGGGAAAGGCAATGAAGAAAGGATGTAGGAAAATTGAGGTAGAATGATCCTACCAATACTTTCTTTTTTTCACTTCAAGTACTAACATGGCATTCTTATTTACTCAAATCTTGAGTCCACGCCCTCTGAAACATACACAAAACATACCAGAGTCCTTTGTTCTTTTGTAAATACACCCATTTATAATGATTTGTCGCATATTGCCATTCATAGTAAGTGCCCCCGATTTTCCGGGTGATAGCATGCGAGATTTAAGGTCCACACGCGACAGAACATCGATCTAAAACAAAACATTATTCCGGACCATCGAACCCGACGTTTTTTGTTTATGGATAGATTGGGTTTCGGACTGTATTGTTTATCAGACGATTTTTAAAGGTGTTACATATATACGTTATATAATTAATAGCCAATAACTGAAACAATGCATAACAGGTGCCTTGACAAAAAAGAAGAAAGAAATGTATTGTATAACAGCAATAACTTACTACGTAGATCTCAGTTTTGTGAAAGGTCAAAGGTTTTCAAGATTTTGATTTTTTTATGGAGTACATGTAGCAACAATCTAAAATTTAGTAAAAGCGAAAAAGTACTAGTATTTTTCATGGACATTTTTGACGTTTGATTTGATAATGACTGTTCTGTTACATGTATGTTGGCGGTGGGTTACTTGTGCCTTCTCCGTGGTTAATGATTTCACTCTTCCATACTCATATGAATTTCCATTTTTATCTGTACTAATCCGTTACATTATAACACTGTACATCCCGATTTCTTATTATTGATTTAATATAAAATTTGATAATATTTTCTAATTTAGCTTATGAAAGCAATATTTATTACAGTAATGTTTTTCTGTGAAATCAGACCGTATGAGCACTTGAGGAATTCTGAGATTTCCAGTAGTTTTCCTTCTAGGGAAACCTGGGGATTCCATAGAGTTTCCGTCACACCAAATCCACTCTCCATTTCATGTAATTTCCCGGAAATTAGTTGAATTTTCAGGTTTCCCACATTGGAAAACTGTTAGTATGCTCGGGAAACGTCAGGTTTCCTAGGGTTTCCATGGCTTGGTAATGATCCTGGAATAGGGGCGTGGTAGTTTCCGTGCTTCGGAAACCAGAGGGGAACAGCCTTGCATCCGCTTACCATACCACAGGGACACCACATGGTGTACACTTGAGGTTTCCATGTAATTGCTGATGATAGAAACTGCACTTTACACCAAGTGCATCCTCTACAGAATTTAGAATTGATACAAGGAACTCAATGCAATATGGGGACTCTACAGTTGAAGTTTTGATTTTTCCGCCGTGGTGTGTAATTATTTTAAATTTATTAATGAAGGTACACCTTATACTATAGATGAAAAAAATCTATCTTTCTTTTCAACATTTCCCTCAGAATTGTTAAGTTTAAATGATAAAAGTCTCTGTATTTATATATAAATAATCCAAACATGGTCAAAAAGGTCGTGTATTTTGTTTAATTATTTACCTGCATAGAACAGAGACAAGCTTAATGTTGAAGTTTTTTCTGGTTTAATCTATACATTTCTTCGTCAAATGTCAAAGAATTTCTTGTCTGACGAATTCATTAATAAAAGAAATTAAATATGGTTTTTAAGTTAAGCAAATATTTTCCTTGTCTCAAAAAATAGCTTCACATTTTTTTAAATACTGAAGTGGGCCAGTGTTCTGTTTACAGAGAATATTTAACGGAGGCATTGAGGTTTTTGTGAAAAATGTTTAAATAAACATATATGTTGTTATGTAAAATAATTAAGCCGGGAGAACTTTTAGATCCAATAGAGATATATCTGAAGATATTTAAAATATTGACAATAATTAATAGAAAGACTCAAACCAACAAAACCTTGAGAATTTAAACTCGCAATTTATGATGAATAAAAAGAAATATATGAAATTATATTTTTAGTATTAATTTTGCATAACCATTTTATTCCATTTCTTTTTTGATGCCAAGATAAATAAAATATTGTTGTTTCGAGGCTGAATATTTCTCTGTACATGTACCAATTTCAGTTCAAACAGAGTTACGTAAGTTTTACAGAGCTCTTTGAATAATTTTCAGCAGAAATTAATGTACTTAAAAGAAAAATTGGGGCAAAGCTTCAAATGCTTTTTCAATTAATATTCGAGGAGTATGCAAATATATGAATCAATGTACTGGATTTTCATAGTTCAAAACGTATAACAAATACATGTATATAGCTTAATATTCAAATCTTGGAAATGACGAACTTTTTAACAAGAAGGACGGGAGAGGGACTAAGTTGAATTATTACCCCTTCATTTAATTGTTATCTTTTATAACCTGGTGGTCATGGTATAATTTTTTCTGCCAATCCCCGTTGAATTATCAGTAAGAATGTAATTATAATAGCATTAATTATCGATACAAGTGTGACGTAAAATTTTTATTTGTAAATACAGATTTATCAAAAAGAGGAATATTGGTCGAAACTATGTCGTGTCAAAGGATCCGTACTTAAACCGATGTTTTGTAAACTAAAGGACTAATCTTTAAGAAGCTTATGTCGCTTTAATACTCTTAGTAAAAAAAAATTGACAGTTTTCCAATGCATAGTTTAACAGGCCATATTATACATTTTACAAAAAAAAACAACAATAAATTATGTACAGTACAGGCGCAACTAATTTGTTTATTTATCAAAGCATTTTGTAGATTCCTAGACTGGTAAAATTGAAATTACTCAGTAGTGTTGATTAAATGTTTAAAAAAAACATTAAAATTGTGTTGAAAAAGCATTTAGATTTTGTTGAACTTCTTAAGATAGGAAAAGCTACTTACATGTTCATATCATATGTTTATCTATAGTATATATTTTCTTAAATATGTAGATGCTCTGGTGTATTCGAAAAATTCCTGACCATCAAGCTTTCCATTTTTTCTATAATAATAATCATTCATTGAATTCACAACAACACATTTCCCTTTCTATAATATAAATATATTTGGTGGTTTTTAGTCATGATATGACTTTAAAGTAATAAAAAAGAAATAACAATGCTGAAAGAACAAAGATAAAGAACAAATTCATAATACATGTAAATATACATAGAAATGACATGTCTACTTTAATTAACCTTAATAAAAATATGTAGTTTCTAAAATTCATCCATCCTTTCCCAAAAATAGTTTCCCCTTTCTATATTATAAAATATTACATATAAATGTTTATTTAAAAACACCCTAATTCATTCAATTCTATTCAATTATTAAAAAATAACTCTAAATGTTAACTAATTAGTAGTATTATTTTCCTAATTCTCATACATAAAACTAAGTCATTACATTTGCATTTTATGCAACATACATGCAATTGCATAAATATATTTTTTTTAAATATATCCAGAACCAAACCTGAAGTGAATGAAGTTTAACAGGTAAACAAAAATGAATCACAGACAGTAATACTGATAACTGATGTATAAATAATTAAATATATAAATAAGGTATTAAATATAGCTTTAAATATAATGAACGAACTCATTACCCTGGCGTTAAGAAATGCAAATCACTGGGTTATAAATAGCTGTGACGTAAAGTAGCACTAAAGCTCTTCCACAAATGGCATCTTTAAGAAAGCTTCTTTTCATTTTCCCTTTATGGTTTCACTTGAACCATAATAGGATTTTTATTTTGAAGTTTGCTTTAATGGAGAAAGGCCATCTCAAAATAAGTCTTGGAAGAGCCATTTTGAAGACACGAACTAGCAGGATAATTATGGAACACAACTTTATGACGTCACAAGTGGCTATTAAGACAGTTCTTTTTGGGGACTGTGCCTTGATAACCAGTCTTGACATTTTTGCACTGCCCTCTCGCGGATGTCATCTGAAGGAAGCTCGCTAACTCTTTCTCCATCCTCAAACACAGCTATATCATTATATCTTATATCATACCCAGGCGGAGTAATCTCAAATGTCTTTTCACGTAACGTCGCGATCTCGTAACGTCCGATACCTGGCAACCGGAGGTTGTAATGATTCAGCTGCCCCAGTGTGCAAAAGTCAGCCGTGGAGTCTGATGGGATAGATGGAAGTCGCGTTTTATTGGTCGCTGCAGTAATGGGGCGCCTCCTAGTGGTGACAGACATTTCTGAATCCGTGCAAGAATCGTCAGGAAGTATATCGTCCATATTAAAGTTTGTTTCATAGACATCCTCGTCTAAGTAGTAGCTTCGCCCTTTGGTGTCTGGCCTTTGATATTGTTTGATAGGAGAGCTTTCCTGAACCCGGGTTAGAATGATATCTTGATGTGTAAAGTTCTCATCAATCCATTGTTGAGTTTTGACGTCATTATTCGGCGTTCTTAACCCCTCGCGTTCTTTCATGGTCTCATTCATAGCGTGCTGAGCCTCCTGGGACATTCTCGAAAATAACTTGGAGGATCTAAAAGTCAGGGGTTTTCCCGAATAAGCACTTTTTGCACGTAAGGTCGGCACTGCTTTATTAGTCACGTGACTGTACGTCGTGACGTCGACTTCCATCGCTGGCGGACAGGACTTGGACGTTTTCTGTGTGACCGTGCTTCGTCTGCTCACGGAGGTCTTGGTTCGAGGAGAAGTTTTTCGGGGACCGATATGCGTAATGAAAGGGGAACTAGATTCAACACTGATAAGGTTATTACAATCAGGACTCTCAATCGATGCGTTATTTCCAACCTGCTCAATAGGTGCTATATTGACCTTTTTACACTTAGTTTTTAAACCTGCCTTTTCGATGCGTCTTTTGTTCATATTGTTATCTGTAAATCCCACTGTATTATCGTAGGGTTCTTCTAGATCCCTTTGGCTTTGACAATCACATTCACGAACACATGCATTATTAATATTGCCGTTAGAATCCAATGACTTGCTCTCCCATTCCCTTTCACACGAGCACGTATTCTCGTTAATAATAACGTTATCACAAACGTCCTTCACAATTTCGGGGCCGTCCGAAATCTCGGTGGCAGCAATCCTAATTTTCGTCGCCGATGAACATGGTGTACTTTTGACCTGAGTGTTTGATGTATTTTGAAGAATTGTCGTTTGGTGTGAATCTGTCACAGATTTAGAGGGAGCCTCGTTTCGGCTGCTGATTCCCGCCTGTCGGACTGTCTTCTGCTCTGTTATATTTCGTCCCAGACTAGAGTTGTACATATACGTCATGGAGGATGTAGATTTCCTGATTTTCATATGAAGCCGTTTGTATTTCTCCTCCAGCGTTCGCATCCATTGTGGATATACGACCTGGTTTCTCTTGTAGGCCCGTTGGGACGCGCGTGGATCACCGGGCTGTCCCGTTAGAGTGGCGGTGATCCGTGATTTTATTACAGTCGTCGTCATTATGGGGTGTTTTCTATAAAAGAACAAACAAAATCCAAACATAACATGGAAACACTGTCAACAACACAAATAGAAATTAAAAATTAACATTATTCTCCTACAATGCAAATAATATACCTCAGAGAAAATTAAAAACTGCCAGTCTATATATTGATTTTAAACCTACATTCACGAGACTTTTGGGGGTATATGTCGATAGATCTCATAGGGGTGAGAAAACGCGAACTCTGAGAGAGTTTTAATGCCTGCAGTCCCGTGTATTTGGTAAGGTCCAGTCTCGCTGATACCTTGAAAAAGATTAAAACCACTTACCTTTAAAAAAAAATTTCTAAAGGTAACCTGTTGTGTCAACAAATGTTTATCCGTCTGATCAATGCATTCGATAAATATTTCCTATCCAGAGAAATGAAATGAAAGCACTCTGTACACAGAGAACCGTTTGCCATGTCGGGGAGATATCTCAGGTTCTCGCTAGCTTTCGCCTAACACAGCCAAGAGGGCAATATCATAGAAAAAATATTAAACCCTTATAATGACAAACATGCAGAGGACTAAAGCTCATTAAACCTCCCGATAATCCATTCTCAAAAATTGATGATTAAGTCGCGAGTGGCGAATTATTGATTATGTATATTAATCCATTCTATATACCACAGTTAGCGCGCAATAAAAATGGGGGCTCTCGCCTTCGTTTGCTTTTACTGACTATTTCACTGCTACCATTACAATGAACTGTCCGTGATAGAACTATAGATTGATTTTACCTCCTGTCGTTAAAGAGTTCCGTTTTATCAGCAGGGAGCGCTCGTAATTTAAAACATCAAAAGAAAACCGTGTAAAGGAGACAAGCAAGGTTTTAACTATATTTCTTCATTTTTATTGCATTTACTGTTTTATTGACATTATAAACCAGGAAATTTCACTAGAGATACTTGATCATATGAAAGAATAATTTTTTTTTGCAAAAGTTCATCTTTGGTATGAATGAATTTACGGGAGCGGTGAAGCTATTTGTTTTTATTTACACACCAAACAAAACTCTATCACTGCAATACATTAATGTATTCCCAACCAATACCCTCTCTCCTGTTTAAAAGCCTGATATAATTGAAAACACGATAAATCTAGACAAATAGAAACGCCATTGTTATAATTTGTGGATTTTAAACAGACTTCATATCTGAATGTTTAAATGGAATGAAATGTGTAGGTCGGTGGATTTTAAATCTTGAACGGTTCTCTAATCATTTGCCTTGTTTGCGAATTTTACTTTATTTTCCTACTTCATATATTGATAAGTTAAAAATGAACAGATAAAATGAAAAATTTAAATTCACAACGAGTTTAGGATTTAGTTACTTCTCTTTGCATTTTTGTTTATAGGTTAATGAATGATTTTCATCTAAATACAATGTCCAATATTTTGATATTTTTCGAAATGTAATTGCATATTTTTTCGTTTTGGTACTTGTAGAATTTTAAATGTCAGCAGGTGTTCATACGAAACCTTAGACAGCCATACTATATCCTTATTCTTTTTTATGTCCACGAATTCAAGAGCTCTTCGCAACCAAACTATGTAGACGACCTTGCCTTTAACATTTTTTTCTTATTTTATCTACTGTTTATCTCAGAGTTACAATCACTGGGATTCAAAGAATTTCCATGTTCTTTTGTATTAGAGGTAAAAAGGGGAGTAGACTTGACGACATTTAAACGTAAATCTGTAAAACATCTTTTCACCCTCGATCTTGTCGGACAACGGTTAATTATTCATTACCGAATTTATGTTTCTTTTTTCCTAAAGAATCCATACCCGTAAACACATATAACATCTCCAAACCTTCGACAGCTAATCAAATTGCAATTACTCGCGAAAAGTTGGCATTTATTTACGAGAAGATAGAGACAGATTCAGATTATTATTCACTTTTAAGAGAACACGTGTACAAGTTGGAGCAAATGCTGCTGTGCTAGCTGCAGAACTGTGGCATGTTTTTTTTTTATGGAAAAGAAAATAAAACCATAGCGCTACAGTTCTACAGCTACCATCAAGCTTTTAAGGAAACAGTAAATTCTGTATTATAGAACAAACATCATATAAAACTTTTTGATTTATCTTATTTGAAAGTAATTTCAAATAGGTATATACGTCATGTACTCCTGAACATATATTCGTTTGGTTTTGTGTCTGAAAAAAACCCACCCCAATAGATCGCTTGCCATGTTTAAGCCAAACATATTCATTTTGAAGTGCTCTAAGAGATATACCCCGCGTCAATACTTACATTTTGTCATTCTTTCCAAACAACGAGATTTTTAATTGCTCTAGGTGACGAGGATCCGAAAAAATATTGATTTTGTATACACTGAACAATAAATGGTTGACGTTTACACTGCTGATATTGAAGTAATTTATTATAAATTATATGAGGCTGAATGCTCAACTGAAGCGAAAATGTAACGAAGATAGGAAAAAAAAAATTTTTACTTAAAAAATGAATAACATAACCTTTTAACAACTTTGCGTTAGTTTTATTATATGAAACAACTCATAAGTTAAATATGAAAAAAACCAGGTAGATTTATAAAAAGTCAATTTAATTTCTTAATTTTTTTGTCTATATCGTCAGTAAGATTTAAAAAAAAAAGATCATAAATTGAAATACATTTACTTATCTTTTAAAGTCTTTGTAAGACCAATAACAGTAGTGGTCATTGAAAACTGATTTATATCTGAAAAAATTATAACAATTTTCTCTCATATTTTAAAAAATCTCATTTCTTTATCGACAAATCTATTTTTAAAAAATAAACATACCTTTTCCAATTTTGCTTGACAGATCGCAGTTCTAGTTAATTTGTTGTTCTGTTATTTGTAAATATATATGTTTTCAGTCATTGATTTTAAATTATGTGCATAACCCCAAGAGAGAAATAGATACTTTGTATACGCTGCACTGCTCACATATAATGCAAAACTTTGTTTTAATGAATTTAAAGATCTTTCAATTGTGTATTTGTTTATTCAATATAACTATGCATATAGTCACTGTTATTGCTATCTGAAATCTGATTTTATTTCCAGGAAACCTAAAAACTAACAGATATGCTTTAATTTTTTACTCTAGCAAGAAGTTATGTTCTAGGAATCATGGCAATATTAGTAGTTATTTGGAAAATAAACCCCTGAGGTTACTTTCAAAAAACTACCGGGTAATTTGAAAATTGGCACATAGGATCTCTTTTAAACTTTGCAGTAAATACACATTTATCAGCTTATATTTTAATTAAATCTATAATTATATTAATAAATACAGATAGATTGGTTAAAAATCATGCATATACCCTTTAACTTCCTTTTTATTTTTGTCTTGTAAAAATCTGTCTTGCAGATATTAAACAAAAATTTATATAAAAAACGACGTGCATACACGTGCATAAAATGACACGTGATACGTACAATATGTACATTTCTCAACTTCGTATAACGCTTCATGGACTTCGTTAATGATATACATATACATGTATAATTTCTCTCTCTCTCTCTCTCTCTCTCTCTCTCTCTCTCTCTTAAAAATTCAAAATTTCCATGATTTCTCAAATAATATAGAGTGAAAAAAAATTTAAAGAAAAGTTTTAAAGATCGAAATTTACTTACCGACTCCCTCTGATCCTTAGAGACACCCTATCTCATCTAACAAGCTAGGCAGAGGAACTTTAAACCGAGGACCGTAATTATCCATTATTAAAACCACTCACGACCACTGAAGAAGATTGTGCATTCATTTATAGAATAGTGTATTCAGACTTGTTGTGAATTCACTTAGTTGTGTATTCCTCGTTTCCTCCATAGACTTCGTATATTGGCGAGTTGTCACGCACAATGACGCAGGACTTTTCCCGCACTTTCAATTTTAGTTTTTCACAGACCCGTCTTGCTTCGCCATTGCGTGAATCTTGGTAAGAAAAAAAGAGAAAACCCGATGTTAAACGAACGAGATTATAATTAATCTTTTAATCGTTTTAAAGTAGCAGCCATAAATGACACGGTTAAATTTCAGTAATGGCCTTCAATTTTAATCGGCATTCAGGTGTAAACATAGAGCTGTCAAATTTTTTATAAATAATTCAATTGATGTGCGTTTTAAACAAATTTAAACTATTTGATAGCACTCGCGTGGTGGATGTTTATGTCAATTTAAATCCCTCATCAAGACGTCTCAAATTGATAGCAACACAGGTGGAATTCGGGTCGGGAGGGGTGTTTGCAAAACGACGCAAAATGTGAAGATCAAAAATATACAATACTACAGAAAATTAATCATGCCCCCTCCTTCAGCCTCAACATAACGGAAACTTTACATGGGATATCTTAGGAATCTATTAACAGGGATACATGTATTATTAGGAACACTCATGCCCCTTCCCTCGCTCTGTGGGTGGCGAGGAGCTATTAATAGATCCGACTCTTATGGACATGACCCATAAGGGATCTTTTTCGTGACAGCACCTACAGCGACACGGGACCTAGATTTATACGGTCTCCAGCCGACAAACCAGTTTCCACGTCCCACAGTGGGATTCCATCCCATGAAATAAGGATCAACTCCTTGCTCTGCGACTCTAGAACACACGCTCTAACCACTGTGCCAAGCCGCTTAGCGGGCAACGCACCCTAGTATTTAGACTTGGGGTATTCCCTCAAACTATGGATGTGATGTTCGTGAATCTAACCCACAGCAAGGCATTAATACAAAAAAAATATCTAAAGAATATGAGGATAAACCATGGTTTAACGATAAGTGTAAATATCTTTATAATGAGTACAAACAAAAACTAAATGTGTTTAATGCAAATAAAACATCAGAAAATAGAGAGGTTCTTTCAAACGCCAAACAAACTTACAAAAAATTTGAAAATAAACTTAAACGACAGTACAAACGCCATGAGGGCGATATGCTTACTTTTTTGAAGAAACAGAACCCAAAACAATTCTTTAAACTTTTTAAAACAAAAAAGACAAACCATGTTGATTGTAATTTAAATTTAGAAGATTTCTTCACTCATTTTAAAAATCTCGGTTCTAACACGGGCGACAACTTGAAAAAAGAATTTTATTCGGATGCTGTATACGATGAGTTGGATACAGAGATCAGTTACGAAGAAATATGCACAGCAATTAAAAAGTTAAAAACAAATAAAAGTTGTGGAGAAGATTGTATTGTTAACGAACTGTTTATGAAATGCCGCGACGAATTGCTCCCGCTGCTACATAAACTCTTTAATAATATTTTTAACTCTGGTTTTTACCCTGAATCATGGTCAAAATGTTTCATTACTCCATTGTTTAAAAAAGGAGATAAGAATGATGTTAACAATTATCGTGGTATATCTATTGTAAGCTGTTTTGGTAAATTATTTACAAGTGTTCTAAACAATAGGATACTGGAATGGGAGCACTCTTATGATATATTGACGGATGCACAATTTGGGTTTCGTAAAGGAATGTCAACAACTGATGCTATTTTTGTTCTACAATCGCTTATAAATAAGTACCTTTCTAATAAGAAAAGATTATATTGCTGTTTTGTTGACTTTCAAAAAGCATTCGATTCTGTTGATAGGATAAAATTATGGCAAAAATTATTTCATTTAGGCATCCAAGGTAAAATGTTAAAGATAATCAAATCCCTATACAATAATGTTAAAAGTTGTGTTAAATACAATGGTTTCCTCAGTGATTACTTCCACAATGATATAGGTTTAATGCAAGGGGAAACATTATCACCAATATTATTTTCATTATATGTAAATGATTTCGAGGTTGGTTTTATATCAGATAACTGTCCATATATTGATTTACAGATGTTAAATTTATTCATACTTATGTATGCAGACGACATGGTTATTTTTGCTGAATCTCCAGAAGGCTTACAAAAAATGTTAAACACACTGTACAATTATACTGAAGAATGGAGCCTTTCTGTTAATGTAACAAAAACAAAGATTGTTGTCTTTAGAAATGGTGGTAAATTACGCAATAACGAATCCTGGTTCTATAATAATGCTGAATTAGAAATTGTGAATGAATTTAAATATCTAGGTATTTTATTTAACTTTAATGGGAAATTTTTAAAAACGCAGAAGCATGCTGCTGAACAAGGAAGAAAAGCTATGTTTGCTATTTCAAGTAAATTAAAGAGGTATGAATTTAATGTAGAAACTCTATGTTCAATTTTTGATACATATGTATGTAGCGTATTACTTTATGGAACTGAGATATGGGGTTTTCATAGATGTTCTGACGTAGAAAAGGTACATTTAAATTTCTGTAAAAATACTCTAGGTGTGGGGAAGAAAACCTCAAACAGTTTGATTTATTCAGAGCTCGGGCGTTTTCCATTAGCAGTTACAATGAAATTAAGAATTTTCAAATATTGGATCAAACTGAGAACAACTGAAAATTGCATTCTTAAGTCCTGTTATGAAAGCATGGTATTACATAATGACAAATGGATTTTACAAATTAAAAAAGAATTGTCCCTCTTAGGTCTAGGTCAACTTTGGACAGAGGATAATTTAAATGATAGATCTTATCTCATTATAAAACAACGACTGTTAGATGTTTCTAGGCAAGCTATATTAGAAAATATATCAAACTCTTCAAAGTGTTATTTATATCAACATTTAATTGACAATTTCTGTTTGCAATGGTATTTAACAAAACCTACTGACAAAAAATTAAGACAGCTATTAACAAAATTCAGGTTATCTAATCACACGTTGAATATTGAAACAGGTCGACACCATAACGTACCTAAAAATAATAGATTATGTACATGTTGTAATCTCCATGATATAGAAGATGAATTTCATTTTATTTTGAAATGTCCATTGTATATTGATATAAGAAAGAAATTTTTGAAAAAGTATTATTATACTAGGCCTAGTGTCTTTAAATTAATTCAGCTGTTAAGTTCTCATAATATTAAAGATCTTGTAAATTTGGGCAAATTTTTGAACGCAGCAACAATGTTAAGAAAAAGTAAAATTGATGTATAGAATTATTCCCATGTATGTGTTCTTTACGTTCACTCTCTCTGTATGTTTTTTCTTTTTGTTATTATCATGTTTGTTGTATAACTCTGATGGGCCAGTTGGCTTAAAGAAATAAAGAAACTGAAACTGAAACTGAAACGGACTATGAATAATTTGGAAGGTGCTTCTTTAAGCGATAAAATTGAAGTGTATTGAAGTCTCCCTTGTAAATCCACTCAAGTTCGGTTAAATTCTGCTCCCTTAGTGGCTAAGATGCGGAATAAATAGGGGGTAACTTTATGATTTCCCGTGGAAGAAAAGAAACTAATGGTCTCATGATTTTCATATAAATAATGAATTGAGCAATTTAAAAAAAAACGGCTTATGAAGACCATAAGGACCAACATAGTCTGTTATGAGCTTTGTGGCCCGTGGTCCTGTTGATAACTATAGATATATGTAACAAAACAACTGTTTTAACTACTGCGTAAGAATTTCACCCCTGCTGAAATTGTCTTCTTTTTTTGAAATTAATTATTATTATGATGAATATGAACAATTATATTCAACATTTATAGCGAATTAAAGTACATGCTCGTGATTTCTAACTCTGCTTCATATTTATAAACACAAAACATATGAGTTAAGTGTAGAACTGTCGGACTACTAGTATTTCGTTTTTCATGCAGTTTGAAATTCATGTTCCGGATTTAAGCTGAATGTATAATTTGATCCGCCTGAAATAGTGTCTTGTGATATTTTTGGACATGTCTGTGATTTGATAGTTATCAATTATTTTCTACATTGGAGCCCACCAAATCGTATAGTATTACGTTTCTTTATATTCATAATTATCTTATTCGTGTATACAGGCTAACTAATTCCTGCAATGTTCCGATGCTTAAAATACCCCGTTGTATTTCTAGCAATAAAAAAAAATAATTAAAAAAGGATAGGAATATGTTTACACGTACACTGTACCACTATTGTACGAGAATGGATCCTATTCTCCGATTGGTACCAATTGCACCCCGTTATTAGCAGATCTGTTTTTGTATTCATATGAAACAGAGTTTGTGCAAAATCTACGAAATAACTAATTCGTCCGAACAAATAAAAATATTTTATTTACCTGGCCCTCCAGCGGCGCCGTACAAAATAACTTTAATGAACAACATTATCAATAAATATTTTGAAGATAAGACGTTTTTATGTTTATCTCTTTCTTATAATTTTTATGTACATATTCACTACCCTCGCATTTATTAATCATGACATGTGAATGATTTTTGTTATACATTTCTGATACATATGTCGCCGATATGTGGCTGAAATATTGCCGATACGGCGTAAAACATTCAATCAATCAATCTGGTACATGTGCGGTGTATAAAATGAAAAATTCCTCATTGAGTTTTTAATAAAATATTCCTGTTTGTGAATTAAGAAACATTCACAAAAATGAACCTGTTCGTATTGATCTCAAGTTGTTCCTATGACTCGTGAGCCGGTGAATTAAGATGTCAACCGGTAAATCTGGTATATTCTCTAGTCCATTGATTTACAGAGCATAATTATAGCCCCCTCCCCTTATTGGAGAGGTACATGTAGTCGAACAAACTTTTAATTTCACTTTCATCATTCCTTAATTTTGTTTGTACGCTTTTACAGTTGAGTACCAGTTCGAAGGTTTGATAGGCCAATGACTCACTAGAAACTAGGGGAATTATGAAACCAACTCCTTTTATGGGGAAAATAAATCATGAATGAATGAATGTCACAATATTTTCAAGTAACAACCCCCCCTCCTCTATTTAAAAATAATCGATTACTTAATCATTGAGAAGCTGAACTTGCATTAAATTATGATGTGTTTTTAAATTTTACTGCACTTTCTAGGAACGTACATGTATTCATCTATTTTTTAATCCTTTTCCCGGAAAGGGGCGTGTGTTAAATTTGGTCAATATTATTATACATGCATGTTTTAATTCATGCGCTTTTCTGATAGTTATATATAAAATAAAATTAATATAGATACTTAATAATAGTTTTTAACGATCTTAGAAAGAATCCATTGGATATGGACTTATGAGATTCCCTCTTTTTGTTCCTTTATCACAAAATACTTAAAAGTAGGAACACATCGGTATAGAAGAAAAACTACAAATGTCCTAGCTAGTAAGCCCCACCTTAAAAAAAAAGGGGGGGCACAGGAAAAGTTGACAGTCCTATTTCGTGGGAGGGGGGGGGCTTACTTTTTCAATGCCATTTTTTTCCCGTATCAATTGCCTGCAGTAGGAGTAAAACCTTAAGGAGTGGATCTCATCTTTTCAAAGAAGCGGTAACTGACCACTGGCACCCCAGTGAAACCAATTTAACACCACCAGCAAAAGTTGGTCTGGTAGAATTAACCAGATGATGTTTATTTATGACAAATCTTATGAGTGTGTCAGGGATGGGAGTGAAAAGATGTTTGATAAGAAGTAACTGACCCTTTGAATTTACTAGTGGGCTCTCAGATAATATACTTTCAGAATGGCAGACTTTAGGCCTATAATATGTACCGGTATAGAACCATTATTTCCGAATATTTACAATCAACATACCGGACTTTAATAACACATGTCCAGTTGCAACTTGTGGATGTCATAATCCAAAGAGCTATTTATGTATTATTTATGTATTAAAAAGGGATGAATCCTCCTGAATATACAAATTGCATACCTCTATTTACAAGATAATGCGAATTTCTAATTTGTCCGAGCGAATATCTAATTCGTCCGAACGAATTTCTAATTTGTCCGAACGAATATCTCATTCGTCCAAACAAATAACTTATTTAATTGTTCGTACAAATTTCCAATTCGTCCGAACGAATTTCTAATTTGTCCGAACGAATATCTATTTCGTTCGAACAAATAACTAATTCGTCCGAACGAATTTCTAATTTGTCCGAACAAATATCTAATTTGTTCGAACAAATAACTAATTCGTCCGAACAAATAAAAATATTTTATTTACCTGGCCCTCCAGCGGCGCCGTAAAAATCTAATGCGTGAAAAGAAAAAAGAAACACTTGCGGTGCCCTTCAACTAGACATTTAGATATATTGACGACGCATATTGTCAATTAACAATGGTAGTTTCCATTATTATGTCGATACGATTATCCTGTTGAGCTCGAGATAAATGATACCACAGAGTCTGACACATCTGTTTTATATTTGGATCATTTACTTGAAAAAGACTTTAATGGCTATCTAACAACGAAGCTTTATGATAAACGTGATGACTTGAACTTTTCCTTCGTCATCTTCCCTTACTTATGCAGCAATATACCTTCATCACCTGCATACGGAGTTTTATATATCTCTGTTGATTCGATACGCAAGAATATGCTCTACGTACGTATGAACAATTTCTAAAACGAGGTAAATTATTGACAAACAAGTTGATGAAACAAGAATTTCAGCTGTCTCGTTTAAAGTCATCAATTTTCAAATTCTATGGTCGATAGAATGACCTTGTCAGCAAATACAATTTATCATTGAGTCAAATGCTGACTGACGTTTATCGTACTAATTGTTAGACCATTATTTATACACTGAATTGACGACGATTTTTCCCGTTATTTCCCGATCATGACAAGGAGCACACGGGGGATGTGACCGGTCGGCAGGAGATGCTTACTCCTCCATGGCACCTGATCCCACCTCTGATGTTTTGGAGGTCCGTGTTTGCTCTGCTCCTATTTTGTATTGTTATAAGGGCTTTTGATCTTGAATATTGGTTGTTATCTCATTATATTTCATTGGTAAAATTGGAACACCAGGGATTTTTTTTTTGACAGTGGCAAATGATGGTCGGTCTTTTTAAATTTCGAAAATATAGAGTGTATATGCTATATATTGTTACACAATTGGAATATATACACATATAATAGATTGAAACAGATAAAAATCCACGGATTATGAAAAACGTGATGACTTTAACTTTTCCTTCGTCATCTAGTATATACTATAGACTATTGTATTTTTTTATTCAGTTGTGTAACATTTTAGATTCTGTTGATTTGAATTTAAATGGTAAGGGCTTTTACATAATTTATATAAATACATGTATATATTATAAGAAAAAGATAAAGATAACACTGATCACTCTAAAGCAACCTATTTACTTCAAACCAATGAACAGAGCTTAAGAGCCATTCTCTATAAGCACCAAAATTTGATGGAAAGCCATAGTCACGGATTTAAATAAAACTTTGGTAAATTAATACATACTACTATTCAAGTATACTGGTATATGCAAAATGACGGGATACTGCTGTTTCCATGGAAACCAGCAAGTCATACTTTTGTCACATTTGCTATTATTTCCTTTATAATGTATGTAGCTGAAACTCATAAACGCAGCAACGCAATTCAACAAAACTAATCCTGTAAAAAGATTATAGATATATAAGTTTACCTTTAAAAAATTGGAGGTGTGTTATTTAAAATAAAGAAAATAAAGCCTTGTAAATTTGCTGTTTTTCAAGAGAAAAGTGCTAAATTTTATCAAGAGTTATTTCCCTTCGTGTAACTCTTTTGTGTTTCCTGTGAAAAAAGGAACGTTTTTTGCCAGCAGAAGACTTTCAGATTGGTTTGCTGCTTTGTTTTTACTACAGATTCCACTTGTCAGAAGATGTATTTAATTTGAATTCAGTTGATATGAATAATAAGGACATAATACTAACAGAATGTGGTATTTTGCCGTCCAGTTCTGAAAATAGGGAAATTTGTTCCACACATTTTTCTCTGCCGTTGAAACAAAACAGTGACTGAGTGATCAGGTGATGTACGAAGAAGAAATTTGGTGTCAAGTGCCATTCCTTATTTTTAAAAAAATCTGGTGAATCATAATTCATTCCATGAGAAGCAGAAATCCAACAGACTGATCCCTAAGTCAATGGTGTACTCAAAATACACAGAGGCTAGAGGACTTGTTCTTCCTGGAACCTGTGAGTATTGTACAGTCAGTGTTTATTAGTATGTACATGTAATATAGTGGAATATTTATTATTTTAAAGTGCACATTTCTGTCTTTGAATAAATGTCCTTATTAGGGTTAAAATAACATGATTAATGTTTAAACAAAGTTCATATAAATTTTGATTTAAAAAATGAGTTAGGGGATGCTTAAATTATTTTAACAAGCATAAAGTACTTTTAAAAAAACTATATTAAAACAAGATTTGTATGAATGATATATCTTTTGATTATCAGCTCAAATAAAGTTGATTCAATTTGAATTTTAGCTCTTTGCACCAGCCTGTCTCATGAAGTTGAATGCTCAAACAATATGAAGAGGATGAAAATCTAGCTGACAATCAAAACAGGAAATATGATCAGGTTTGTAATTTATTATTCATTATGCAATTCATAGTTTAATTTATTTGATCAAATATTTTAGCATTATATATGTTATGTGTATTTTACAAAGTTCCAGGATAAACAGTGTTGTAACAGTAAACACTATGTTTTTGTCACTACAGTAGAAGGGGTGCTTATTGTGCTTATTTATTTTAGGCTCAGCAACACCTTCATGAACATAAAGAGCTACTTCATTCAAGGCCATGATATGTTCTAACAGCTGATTTTGAAAGAGGTACTACATATTGTAGATCTCCATTGCAGGAGAAATGCCACACCATAATTTTAATAGATCTTTTAAGACATCCCTTTTAAACTATGCTTGTATCAGCCTTGAGAGACCTGGGTATAAGCTTTTAATTATTTTATTCAATTTATTGGACATTTTTCAGAGAAAATAATTTTAAAAACTTTTATTTGCAAACAAAATGCTTATGGTTTAAAATCTAATGTAATGTTTATTAATAAGTGAAAAATATGAAGGTCTATATTGCATGGTTAAAATCTTCATTTTCTTGCCTTGTTTATGTATATTAGCTACTACTAAGAATTTCATTTGGTTGTCAAGGTCATTAATTTTTTAACCCACATTACATACAATTTTATTTCAACATTTTTTTTTTGTCTTAAAGATCTATGAAACAAAATTATGATGATGCATATTTCCTTCTTTTAATTTGCACTACATTGTATTAACCAATACTGGTGAAGTTTAAACATATCTGATTTTAAAAGAGCTGTAAAAAAAGTATGTGAGCCAATGCACAATAGTAATACCCTCACTCTTATGTGAATTTACACTTAGTATCATGTTAATGTTAAACAAGTTCAATAACGGGCAGATTCAGGGAAATAGTAAGATTACAGAAATGAATTTAATCCTGCTATATTGCATGCCTCAGCAAAGAATGTGCTCAAGTTTCAATCATCTGCAATTACTAGTTGCTGAGAAAGTTGTTATAAAAATTTCTTTTGTATGATATGGACAGATGCACAAACAGGAAGTTGACATCAGATGGCATGCCTCAGTAAAGAATGTGCAAAAATTTCAAGCATTTGAAATGAGTAGTTGCTGAAAAACTGACACCAAAAATTTACTACTGACAGACACATGGACAGACAGACACACAGGGATAAAACAATATACCACCCTCTCCTTTGAAGCACATGGGAGGGGGGATAATAACTACTGTAGAAATTCGGGCTATAAGGACCGTGGATATCGGCCTGAATAGCTCAGTGGTTAGAGCACCTGACAAGTAATGCAGGGGTCCCAGGGGGGGGGGGGGGGCTTTGTTCAGGTTACAGTGTTTGTGTAAATTAATAATTCCTGGCAGGGCCCTAGAACTTGTGTTTTCGAGGTCAAAGACTATTTAAGGAGGGAGGAATGTAGAAGTTCGAGCTATACGGACCGTGGATATCAGCCTGGATAGCTCAGTGGTTAGAACACTTGAGTCCTGACTAGTAATGCAGGGGTCACGGGTTCGATTCCCGGTCCAGCCATATGTTTTCTTCATTCATTTTCTCCTTTCCTACTACACTACATTTACATTTATTTATTTTATAATACTTTCAGCTTCATAGAATGTTACATGTTTTTTCAAATAATTTTTAACTTGGTTTAATTTTTGCATATTTTAATCTTTTTGCAGGTTATTGAACAATCTCTGAAAACTGTCAAGTAAAGAGTCAGAGCAATTGTAGATACATGCACAGAAAATGAAGAAAAAACTCTACTGAAACCATGGCTTAGATATCAACATTAAATAACTTCTTTTCTCAAGTATATCTCTTTCCGGAGTATTCCAAAAGTGGATCTTTATCAAATTCAAAGTGAAGTATCACAGGGAGCATGTGAGATTGTGAAACAGTCTGCCTACAAAAATTAAAAGGGAGGAAAACATCTACAGGTGTACCAAAGATGGCTGCACACTATTGTTCTCTATATATTTTCCCTATGGTTTTCATGTACAGTATTCTGTGTGATTGTTAAGTTGGGTGCAGTAGTAGACTTCTCCTAACCTTGTGTAGAATTTTACAATTTAAATTTTGAGGTAAAACCCTGTTTTAGTGTTCATTCAGTTATAGTAATGGGCCACTCTCCTTTTTAGCTCACCTGAGCCGAAGGCTCAAGTGAGCTTTTCTGATCACATTTTGTCCGTCGTCCGTCCGTCTGTCTGTCTGTCCAGCTGTCCGTTTGTCGGTCTGTAAACTTTTCACATTTTTGACTTCTTCTCAAGAACCACTGGGCCAATTTTGACCAAACTTTGTACAAAGCATCCTTGGGTTAAGGGGAATTTAAATTGTTAAAATAAAGGGCCAAGTCCCCTCACAAGGGGAGATAATCAAGAAAAGACAAAAATAGGGTGGGGTCATTAAATCTTCTTCTCAAGAACCACTGGGCCAGAAAAGCTGAAACTTATGAAGAAGCATCCTAGGGTAGTGTAGATTCTAAATTGTTCAAATCATAACCCCCCGGGGGAAGGGCGGGGCCACAATCGGGAATCAAAGTTTTACATAGAAATATATAGGAAAAATCTTTGAAAATCTTCTACTCAAGAACCACTGGGCCAGAAAAGCTGAAACTTATGTGGAAGCATCCTAGGGTAGTGTAGATTCTAAATTATTCAAATCATGACCCCCGGGGGAAGGGTGAATCAAAGTTTTACATAGAAATAAATAGGAAATATCTTTGAAAATCTTCTCAAGAACCACTGGGCCAGAAAAGCTGAAATGTATGTGCACATGGAAGGGTCATGGGGTAGTGTAGATTTCAAAATGTCTAAATTATGATCAGTGGGGTAGGGTGGGGGATGCATTATGTATTACAAGGGGGGAAATCTGGTAAAGAACAGAATGGTCAAAGCTTCTCAGGTGAGCGATGTGGCCCATGGGCCTCTTGTTTACAGCTTGATGTCAAAATATCTCTCGGCATTGAATGCTTATCAAATTGTTTTAACCAAATAAAAACGTATCATATTTCCAAAACCAGATTTGTTCTTTTTTTTAAAAAAAAACCTCTTTTTAGCTCACCTGAGCCAGAGGCTCGAATGAGCTTTTCTGATCAAAATTTGTCGTTGTCGTCATACTAAACTTATCACATTTTCATCTTCTTCTCAAGAACCACTGGGTCAATTTCCACCAAACTTGCCACAAAATATCCTTGAGTGAAGGGGATTCAAGTTTGTTTAAATGAAGGGCCAAGCCCTCTACCAAGGGGAGATAATTATGAATTAATGAAAAATTAATGGCATCTTTTAAAAATCTTTTCAAGAACCATTAGGCCAGGAAAGATGAAGCTCATATGGAAGCATCCTTTGGTAGTTTAGATTCAATTTTCTTTAAATCATGACCCCCAGGGGTAGGGTTGGGCTACAATTGAAGATCAAAGATTTACATAGGAATATATGGGCAAAATCTTTGAAAATCTTCTTCTCCAGAACCACTGGGCCAGGAAAGATGAAACTGATGTGAAAACATCCTCAGGTAGTCAGGTAGTGTACCAGTAGATTCAAGTTTGTTCAAATCATGACCCTTCAATGGACGATTTAAGTTTTTCACAGGAATGAATACACTGGAAATTTTTAAAACTCTTCTTTTTAAGAACCACAAAGCCATGATTGGTCATATATTTAAGTAAGCATCCTCACGTAGTGTTGATTCAAGTTTAATTGTTCAAGTCATGAACGGGAAGTAGGTGCTGGATAGGATGGGCCATAATTGAGGATCAAAGTTTTGCCTAGAAATATAAAGGAAATTTTTTCCCCAAGAACAGAACAGTCATGTTTAATCATATTGAAATGGAGGCATTCTCAGGTAGTACTAAGTCATACAGGTTCAAATGAGGGCTCATAGGGGTAGTGCTGGACCACAATGGGGAAAGGTCAAATGAATGAATAGGAAAAAAAAATCATAAGAGCAGAAACAGCAAAGGCATTTGTTTTATAGAAGCATCATTAGGTAGTTGGTAATTTAAAATTCCAGACTCCAACCCCCATGTAAACTTCTCAATACTGAAATGATTTTTGTGTTATTTCCTAGCCAATGTGCTCAGATGAGCGATGTGGCCCATAGGCCTCTTGTGAATGAAATGTGTTGCTACTCAAAGAAACGACCCATGTCAATGAATGTACAGGTGTGTGAAATATGAAAGCACTGGCACAGTTGTGGCTAAAGTTAAATGTGGGTCAGACTCCAAGGTCAAGGTGGAAAGGTGAAATAAAAGGTACAAACGAGAAGGCCTTACAAGAAACACACAAGTGAAATATTAAAGTCTAAGCACCAATTGTTATAAAAATATGGCCATGGTTAATGCTTTTCAAAAGTACATCAACATCCAAGATCAAAATGTCAATATTGTTTGTATGTTTGGGGAGGCCTTGTTAAATTGAATACAATTATGAAACATAAAGGTCCTAATAGTAACTGCTCAAAAGTTATTCCCATGGTTAAAGTGGGTAAAATTCCAAGGTGAAGTTCAAAAGGTAAAAAAATATATTTTATAAATTCATATATCCATGCAAAGTACTTATCACAGTAACGTAACGGTATGGAACCCCTAGCACAAAATTTCACGCGTTGTAGACAAGGTAAAAATTTGGTAAATTCCTCCGAAACTGGTCATACTCCAACGTCAATATATCAAATATTTTGGTACACAATGAAAGATCTTGAGGGAATACATAAATTATGTTGAATATGAAAGCCATAGCCTCAACAATATAAAAGTTATGGACAGTGTTAACGTTTTTTTGGACAAATAAACAGAATGGTTGAGAGGGCAAAAACTACATGTATATACCCATATTCTTTGATTACTGGGGCATTAAAAACATGTAAAACACATAATTAACATACCCCGTAAAAAACATCTTTACTAAAGAAAAATATTGAAAGCATTTCAATCTAATTTTGTCTTTCCGCTGTCAAATGAAAAATATGCTTTTTAGTCCATTGTCTAAACACTTGAAACACTGAAAGACTTGTTGCTAAGGAAAATTCAACATGGCTATTTCCATGGCAACTACTCAAATATTTTAGAAAAAACTACGATTGATCCCTTTTCTCAATATTGTTTCGTATGATGAATAGATGGGGTCTTGTTTGAATATTACAATGTTACGATGTATCACCCTCTGTCTGATCTTAAAAAGACCAGTATTATTACTATAACTCACACTCATAGAACATTATACAGCGTATTATATTAAATGAAAGTTTGAAAGGTTTCCATGACAACTGTGCATATGCCAATGAACACATTAAAAATTTTTAATGAAATAATCAAATGAATTAATGTTGAGCTAATTGAGGTTTTTTTTTTTTTTTTTTTTTTTTTTTTTTACATGAAAATTGAATTTGAAGATCATAATTATGTCTCTTTTTACAACAAAAGCACAATACATGGACATATATAGTTGCTATGACAACTAGTAACACTTATTTAAAAAATCAAAATTCTGCACTAATATGCGATACATGTAGATTGGTCCAAATTTTAGTTTTTCCAACAATTTTTATTCCAAAAAATATGTATAAACACAAGTAAATCTATCTTGAAATATTTCTGATGTTGCCATGGCAACGATTTTGAGAGTCAATTATTTTGGATTTAAGAAAAAACACACCTTTTATTTTTTTGTATGTTTTTCGTTTAGTTCAAATTCACATTATACTTGATTGAGATGAAAATCTGTCGCTGCATTTTTCTTTAATTTATGCTCAAAAATGTATAAAAAATGCATTTTTCAAAAAATGGCCAATTTAGCAAAACATTGAGATTTTAGTGATTAAATTAGATACAATGATGATAGACAAATTTAAATAATTTGCATCATTTTTGTTGCTTTCAGTCTTGTTCTTAAGCAGATATATTTATTTCATATTCAAATTTTTCGGTTGTTTAATTATTTTTTATTAAAAAATGTCAAAAACAGTGCTGTGAGAGGCGTCTAAGAGGCCATATTTGAGCCATGTATGGTTACCATGGTAACGGAACCCCCAATTAAATTTTTTTTGCTAAATTTCAAGAAAGGGTGTTGAATAAGTAATAAATATAAAATTTGATCAAAATCGGTGACATCACCTTACCACCCATTATTGAGAAATTTTGGTTCTTATAGAGAATGGCTCTTAAAATACAGACCTAGAAAATCCACAGGTGCGTATGAATACGTGCCTAGATGTGTTAGCCCTAATTCTGATCAGGTTGACTGTACATTTATAATCAAATTTAGTATTCAAATTAAGACATTTAGTGTAAATGTGATGCACCTTTATGATTATGATATATTTTTTTTTACAAATCAGAATTTATTGAAATGTTAATTTTTCTAATTCTGCTTCATATTTATAAGCTCGAAATGTATGCCATAGGGTAAACTATATTTTATTTTTTTTAAAATTGACATTCACGTTCGAGATTTAAATTGAGGATTAAAGACAAGCTCGTATTTCTGTTCTCTGTTATTTTCGGACATGACTATGAACTGGATAATGATAAATCATTGCCCTACATTGTAGCCTCCAAAATCGTATCACATTACGTATCTTTAAATATTTTCGGTTTCAGACCACAAGAATGTTTGATATATTATGTAATCAATTACTCCATATATTATGTAATCACGATTTACATATTAATCATATTTATAATTCGGTTTCATTCTGTTGTGAATTTTTGATACAGATAATAAGTTGTTTATTAATCATCTTATGGATTTCATGATCAATGATTACATAATTAATTACAACTTTTTTCTATAATTAAAGTCACATTAGTGGCAAAGTGCAATACAGTGGACCCTCATTTATCCGGACGCTTTGGTTCCCAGTCAATTTGTCCGGATATGTGAAGCATCCGGATATCTGAATCACCAGTTAAACAAGACAGATTAACATTTTAAAATTTCGTTCCGATGAAAAATCGTCCGGATACTGAAGCATCCGGATATCTGGTGTCCGGATATCTGAAGGTCCACTGTATACCTAAATGTTTTGTTGTTTATGAGAATGGAGAGTGAAGGCGGTTTCTTGAAAATCTGCGATAGTACAATAACTGTGAGTTGGGTTCTCGACAGCACACGAAAATGTTAATGAACGAGAAGTTCCACAAATTAGTTATTATGTCAAAATGAATTTGCATTGGCAATTGTACATAAATATTATTATAATCATCTATTTCATTTTAACAGGCTAACTTATTCCTACAATGCTCTGATGCTTAAAATAACGTAGTGCTTTACCCTCAATATAAAGAATTTGAACAAAAGAAAAAATAAAAAATAAATGGTATAGGTTCACCTCTTTTGCATAAGCAGAGTTCCTTGTCTATATCTCAATAAAATCAATAAATGCATGGGCAGAAACATTGCTCATTAAAACAGACACACAATATTGCCTTTTACAAAAAAAATTGAATGTAAAATATATATTGTTTATTACATTCTCTAATTTTTTACTATTTTAGATACCATTGAATTCAAAAGTGAGGAATTCAATGTAACTTACTTATACATGATATACACGTATAATATGTATATGGTTGTATCCATAAAATGAAAAAAAAAAAATGGTAAAAACGGAGACCGATCTATAACATCCGACAACCACTACACCCACTAACAGTGCAAAACACTCATCTGTAAACTTAAATGTTGGGATCAGTGTCTTTGGGTAGTAAGCATCCCCTGTTCACGACTGCGACTTCACGTGATGTAAGCCCTAGGTGTTGATCGGGTATATAGATGGAGAAAACAAATTTAATATGCAATGAAGGCCACACACCAGGACTGAAAAAAGTTCACCAAAATACGAACCAAAAAAATAATGAAACCAATAAAAACGGCTGTAAATTTAACTTGAAACGAGGTTGTTGAAATCCCTGTAACAATTAATCTGTCGGCAAAGCTCGTTCTTTCTGAAAATTAAACATGTATAAGAACATATTCTTGAATATCGAATCCATATGACAGCAGATTTATGTTCTGAATTTACAATTTAATCAGTTAATTTAATAAGTCTTCTTTTGCCATTTGAAAAAGTTACTATGTAGCAGAGTTTACGAAGGCAAATGGAGGTAAACATCGGGATACTTAACTGTGTACACGCTTGGCACGCTTGACCAAGTTAATATTCGATTTCAACCCATTAAGCGATTTCATTTTTTTTTCTGGAATCGCCTATGACGCCAATTATATCATTAACGGTTTTAATGTAAATTAAGCATGAGGGCTTTAAAAAGTGCGATCATGCACAAGATTAAATATTATGATTAGCATGCTTTGCTGTTTATATATACATTTGTACTTCTGCAATCTTCTGTATTATATGTTATACAGTGATAATTCACTCTATGTTCATGTACACTAGCTGAGGATGCTTCTGTTTAATGATATTACAGATCCTAAGTATTTTGTTATTAGGAGGAGGATTTAAAAATATTTTTTTTCTCTTTCTATGTACATTTTTGTGTACAACTTTGTTCGTCAATTGTGACCTTGTCCAAGCCTCGCTGTGCATGATTTTAACAAACCTGAATCAACAATACCCAGGGATAATTCCATGTTAATAATATTGTTGATTGTTCTGCTGTTCTTGAGAAATCTTCTTTTAAAGGAATCTTGTGTATTTCCTGAGAAAAACTTCATATTAGTCTTATGTTACCCAAACTGTGGCACCGGGGAATATAATTAAAAAATAATTGAATTTTTTCAACGTAAAGAAGCCTCATATAAGTTACTTAACTTAATCTTTTCATATTACAGCACCCTGTCATCTTAGGTGATGTTATGATCATGAATCTACTCGTATGCAATAAAGCTTCATATAAGTTTCATGTGGTTCTTCATTTAAAAAAACAAAGAAGTTTTAAAAAATGTTATTTTCCCCCCCAAAAAATTCTTTAAAAAACTTGTCTAGAATCTTCTTTACCCAAGAATTCTCTGTAGCAAATTACCTAAAAATGGGGATAGTGATTTTTGAAATTTTCCAGAATTTCCTTAAAATTCAAAAGTGTGACAATACGGAAGACGGTACACAACAGGCACTTCACAATAAACAAACACTGTATACCCTTCATCATAAAACTCACTCGAACCTTCGCCACAAGTGAGCTAAATAGCACACGCCGTGTCGGATTTGGTGTAATAGAAAATAATGCATGGCAAAGAAAAAGAAATAAGAAATTCTTTTAGTTCATTAATCAACCTCTCGAATTTTTATCTGACATTGAAAAGAAAACTTTGCAATATACATTGAGTGCTGACTATCTTGATTTGAGTTATTTGTTTCATGTCGATATTTCTTTTTATTAAAGCATCTTGATAACGACGTTTTATCATGGTGTTTTAGATTTTATCTGACGTTGAAATTGTTTTTATTATATACATTTCAAGTGTAATTCAAAATATGAAATGATGTGAAATCCTTAGATATGTCTTAATTTTTAAGACGGAATTCGACTTTTAAATTAGAGTTCTGTATTTGATTGGCAGACCTTTTTTAATTTCAAATTCCTAAAGGATATTGAAAAACGACTTCAAATTTGAATATCATATTTTAGTCTCAAATTACCACATTTCACCTGATTAAACAAACTAATTAAATCTTATGAGTTCTTTCTGGATTGCAATTTCTTTCAAACGAAATTGATTTGTGACTTTACAAAAGATATAAATCAAACTTTAATACACTGTATACCTGGCCATTTAAAAATGCTCTAGCAAAATTTTCTTTAATTTTCACATCAATGGAAACGTACATGTACAACTTCATTTAAGATATAGTTCTCATCAATATAACACTAGAGTGATTATTTTGTAAAAAGTCAAATGAAAGCATGGAATTTTTTCCCCAATGATTACATTTTTCAATGTTTTTGTAATCTTAAATTTATGATTATTCATCATTAAATGAATAATTAACTAAAATTTAAGAAATAAAAGATAAATAAAACTCGCCCATCCTTTTATCCTTTTGTCATTTCAAAGTACAGTAACCTTCACCTATTGCTACCTGCGTTAAGTACCTGACTTTAAAGCATAAATGCCCAGTCAATGGAAAAAGGTATAAAACTGATTAAAAACTTGACACTTTTTCTCTTATAACCATTCAATATCTTGAAATTATTTTTGTTTATAAAGCCACTTAAATCTTTTATGTACGTGTCAGTATTTAATCCACCGGGGTTTCGATTATGATAAATTCTTCAGGTCGACCTACATAACTAAAAGCCCCCGACTATCCCACTAAACTCTAACATTCCTTTAGGGATTGTTAATTCAAATTGTGTTTCAACCTTAACTTCTGCATAACTGAACATATAGAACGCAAATATTTTGAAAAAGATAAGTAAAAATTTTGGCATTTGTTTTCCAAATTTAAATCGATGATTTCTGTGCTTTATTGTGTTTGCTTTTGTCAATTACACTATGTGTTTACATATTATTTTTGCTTAGTCATTTATTTATTTTAAAATAAGTTATCATTTACATGTAATTCCAACCCTGTGTTTTCATTTGTATCAATCAGAGCACCGCCATATCAGGTGTCTACAACACATTTTTTGGTTATTTTAAACTTATTTTATTGTTTGTTATGCACAATTGTACAATGTACAACGCATACACAAATTTACGTGAAAAGAAGTTTCCCCCTTGAATTTCAAATAAATGAACACAAAAAAATCTAATCTGTCAATGTTCCATTCGAAATTTGGTTGCATTTGAAAAATCAGGTTTAGAGATAGATATTTTATTTAATTCTCAGTATTGATTTTGACATTGATAATTTCTATCATTATCAAGTTCGTGGTCTACCTAAGTCGTGGTCTACCTAGGATACTAACTGTAGTATATTGATTTTTTTTTTAAATGTCAAAAAGTATTTTTCAAGTATAAGTGTTTTTGCTTTAAAAAGACATTTATCATAAACATACTACTGAGCAATGCATATTTTTGCATTCTCTTAAGACACTTATTTCATATTGATATTGAGGAAAAATTATGAATTTGAAAGTAGAAGGAAAATGAAGAAATGAACACTTCAATATTTTGAATAACAATTTCATAAGACAAGAAATTTAATAGTCTTACAAATTTTTTTAAAAATGCATGCTTTTTAGCATTCATTATACCTTAGGAACTGTTATCAAATTTATAGCTTAGTTTTTTATGTATAAGTTCTGATACATTTATTTCAATTTAATATAAATATGTAAGTTTTACTACTTTTGATGTAAATGGTATCAATAAGCAACAATGAAAAGAAAGGGGAAATTGACAATCGTAACAATTTTGCATAACATCCACATGCACACTTAATTCCGAAGTTATAAGGTTTCAGAAAATTACATGTTTCGAAACCAAAGCAATCTACTATAATTTAAAAAGAGTTATAGCTTTTTCCAAAATGAAAACGATTCACCATACTTTCTACTTATTGTACGCGTTTGAAGAAATATCATAGAAGTACTAATGAAACATATTGAGACAACGAATAGTATTCCAGATCTAAAGTCTATTAAACAATACAAAATAGAAGCAAACAAAGACCTCCAAAACACCAGAGGTGCGATCAGTTGCCATGGAGGAATGAGCATCCCATGCCGGTCACATCTTCCGTGTGCTCCTTGACATGATCTGGAAATAACGAAAAAATCCGTTGTCAATTCAGTGTATAAATAATGAATTAACAATTAGTATGATAAACGTCAGTCAGCATTTGACTCAATGATAAATTGTATTTGCTGACAAGTTCATATTATCAACTATAGAACTTACGAAATGACGACTTTATCCGAGAAAACTAATGTTCTTGATTTATCAAATTGTTTGTTAATAATTTATCTCGTTTTAGAAATTGTTCATATGTAAAGCGTGTTTTTGTGTATCGAATCAACTGATTTAAATAAACTCCGTATGCAGGTGATGAAGATATATATAAGTAAGAGGAGTTGGCCATTGTAAAGTTAAAGTCATCACGTTTATAATAAAACTTGGTTGTTTAATTACCATTAACGTCTTTTCAAGTAAGATATCCAAATATGAAACAGGTGTGTCTGACTGTGTTGCATCGTTTATCTCAAGCTCACTAGGATATATCGTATCGACATAAAAATGGAAATTACAATTGTTAATTGGCATTGAGTCGTCAATATATCTAAAATGTCGAGTTGAAAGCTATAGCAAGTGTTTTTTTTTCTAAACAATTATATTTTGTAAATAGTGAATCAACAAAAACATATGTATCAACTGTGCCTACTCGAAATGAATAATGTCAACTGTTTTTCCGCTAGGTAAAAGTGAAGAGAACGCTTGACATACACGAAAACGAAAAACGTAGATGTCACCTTTGAATTAGCTTTTTACAGCACCTATATTGTTTAGTCTAAGTTCACTGTAAATTAGCTTCATAACACTTTCATTTTTCAATCCTTTGCTTTATGATAAAAAAATATCTAGAAATAAGCTAATTATTTTTAAGGATTGTTTTTGATTTAATATCGGCTATGAATAAGTCTGAGAAGGTTAAAAACTCGACTTGAAAAAATATTTAAAAGGAGAAAAATTTGTGCTATAAAGGCAATATATGAAGGTTTAATATTCTCAATTCTGAACAATGGATTCGTTTAAATAAGCATGTTAGAGTTTCATCCCTTCGTTGATTTTGATATTCCTTAATTATTGAAAAAGTACGTCTTTCTCCTTTTGGAATGATAAATAACGTCAGCATATCTAAGTCTTACTACAATTTTTTTTTTGATTAAACGAATAGTGATAATAACAAAATTTACAAAATGACAATTTGTAGTTACTGCCAACCGTACTCAAATTTAAATTCAACTTACTTTTGAAAATTTAACAAACGTGAAATCATACACTATATTTTTGGAGAGATTTAGAGAGGGAGAATTGAAGTGCTAGAAGGAGCAAAAAACTAAATGTGAAAATGTTTCTCTGACAAACCTCCTTATCGTGTTGCCTAGCAGAACTTACAAATGAAGAACTCATTTCTAATGACAGGAACACAAGAACATCAGAATAAGAGCCGTCCTTAACAGGCCGTGATAAATCACTGCAGGTAATCGTGGCAGGTGATCCCTCGTCTCTGAGTTGCTTCATTTCCTGAACAGGTGATATTACCTGGTTGTAAGGTCCTAAATCTCTTCATGTACTACAAGAAAATTTCTTATTGAATCATTATTCATCACGAATAAAATTGTTTTACTCTAGCAACTTCATTTGATTCTGAAACCTTACGTTTTGTAACATTTCGTTTATGGTTTTATTTTTTCTATGATTACTAAAAATGTTTGCACGCCTTTTGTAACCTTTTTTGTTGAAGATTTGTTGACTTTTCTATGATATTCATACATGTAAGAATCTTTTTTTTTCTATCGTAATATGTGTTACACGCAAACAATCAAAGTTTAATAGCTACTTTCTCGCCTTTTGCCAATTTTGCTTTCTTTTGCTTTTAAACAACGTGTTAATTCTAAAATTATGTGTTGTATTTGTCTTGCACACAACTTTTTTTTCGAACGCCAATTCTTGATTGATTATTATTTGAATATACGACTTGGCGGTAACATGTATCGTTCTGTAACTAGAACGCGATAAACTCATGTACCTTTTAATCTAATTAGTAGCAGTTTACGCAACTTTCAACTTGTAAATATTTTTCTGAAACGGACGAAGGGTTGAAAACTTGTATATATATTTTTTGAATAAATCATTAATTCTAAATTTAATGTTTGAAAAAAGTTATATATATATATTTCTTTTGTTTAATAATCCTTTTCAGTATAAAATGACTATAAATACGCACTTCATGAGTGTACTCCATGTACTCCATCTTTAATTAAGTGGGAGATTACATATGTACATCAATCAAGCTAAAAAGTTCATTGACACAGTACAAATATGATGCATAGAAAAACACACAGGTCTTTATAAATATCATAAATGAAATCAGATACCATTGAGGACCAAGCATCTCATGTCAATCGGTCACGCACATTAGTTCCTTGTCATATCATGGACTAACGACAAGTATTAAAAGATCGAACAGTATTCGACTTAATGATGAATTTACTGACAATGCTATTATATCAGCGAAAGCACTAAACAAAATATTGACATTCTAGTATATATCTTACCTCGTTTTTCAATGTAGATATTGTTCGTTACATGCTCTTGCATACCGAATCAACTAGGGGGACGGCATGATCTAAATATACAGGTGATAAGGGAACTGCTACATAGATCAGGAAAGTTAACGATAGAAGAGTCAAAGTCATCACGTAAATAACTCCAAGGTTTAATTGCGTGCCCACCGTTAGTGCCTCTTTAAGCAAAATATCTAATTTTTAAAATATGAAACAAATGTGTCAACCCCTGTGGGATGTATCAAAATCATGCATGTATTCAGAAAAGGAATGTTTAGTCTTTAATTACACACACTTTTAGAAGTGTTCGGGTAAATAAAAAAATCACAATAATTATAATTATTAAAATTCCAATTTATCCAACACATTCCTGTAACACATACCGCTTAAATACTACATTTGATGTATTTCCATCGAAGGAGAACTAATTTTTTTTTATTAGTAAACTTCAGATCCATACGTGTAATATGAAGTTTATTCTAACAATCTTTGTTCTACTTGGCCAAGTGAACTAAAATGCATTTTTATATGTTAAACTGTAAGTTCAGTAGGGTAAAAAGTAACTGTTGAAAGGCCGTTGCGTCAGGAATGAGTCAGCTATAAAAGTTTTAGACAATGTGACGGTTCTTTTTTCCGGTTCCTGGTCTCACTTGCTTCTATACCTGATTCCAACCAGCATTTAATCTGAGGGTCACTTGTTTCTCTTAAGTCTATCGTGACCCCGACAATATTTTTTACCATCTCACTCTAGTTTCTACACTTGAGAAACTGTTACAATTTATGGCGTATGAATTCCATTATTGCGCCACTGAAAATATCAAGAATTAAAGGGGGAAACAATATTTTGCACTAAACTGCCAAACGTTTAACAGGGAAATGTTGAACTTTTTTTAAAAATAGGTCAAACTGTGTAAATTGTTTTCATTTGCTTATGGGAACCATTAAGGATTTTTTCAAAACAAGTGTCAGGATTCAAAAGTTGTGTGTTTATTTTGAACTTAAATTATATAAAATTAAAATCAATTTTCAATTCATTTCTATTAAAGAAAAAGTATATTATTGTTTGCTTGAAAAATAAAATTACGGAATCAAGGGCAAGTTTTCTTTTCCACGAATAAATATCAGATGTCAATTCTCATCATACATGTAGTTCTCTTTTTAACTTTTTCTCAATTGGCGCATTCTTAACAACTTTGGAGACTTTTTGTAGGATTAATATAATTTAAGCTTTGAGATAACTTCCTAAAAGATGATATATCGGTACAATTGCAAGTTTATATAATAATATTTTCTTATCTTCCAGAAAATATCGGCATCCTTTTTTCTCGAAGTTGTTTTTTAAAGTATTACTGTGTCAACAGTCATATTGGCCTGTGTTTGAACGGAAAAGTTGCTAGGTGTCAATACATTTAAAAATCAATGAAATAATAATTAAACAAGCAGATTTAAGTCCTTACATGAGATTAGGTATTAAGTTCTGATCTCAAGTATCGAAATCTAGAATTGTCGTTATATACATGTAATAGATACAAGCGTTAACCAATAGAGAAGATTTTGTTTTGATGAAATTCGTTTTCATTTAAACTACTATTTTTATACACACGTGTTTACAAACAAAGAGAAAATGTTTATTATAGTTTTGTTCTTGTTGTTGTCAATTGAACTTCAGATTCTGGGGAACATTCCTAAGTTGACAGGTTACAATCTCATACACTTTAAAGTTTAAAAATAGGCATGAGAAGTTTCCTGAAAGCACGATTTTTGGAACAAGCACATCGGATAAGACAGCTTACATATTTTGAGGAAAAAATGGTGAAGAAGGGGCATTCTAATAAAGTTAATTTTAGAATAATGACACGGATACAATTCAAATCTTAAAATTTTTAGAAATTTCAAAATATTTTTTCAAAATTTTTTACTTTCAAAGTTTTGATTTAAAACACAATGCTTTTTTATTCATAAAAGGCTGCCAAAGAAATCTTGATCTTTTAATTGCATAGAAATTTGTCCAAACTTATCATAACCCTTTTTGAGAAATCAGGTCTTCTCAAGCGTGAGATAAAAAAAATGAAGTTAACAGTAATCAGGCTCAGTCGTACAAATACAAATTAAAAGAAGCATAAACGCTAACCACTAAACTCATCAAAGATTGGAAACATCTGCCACGATGTATTCTTAATTCACGATTCATAATCCACCTTCGTTCTGTCTTGTGTTCCTTCTTTGAACGAGCAAACGAAAATAGGACTTAAATGAGATGAAAACTGTTATCTCCATATTATTTTCATATTAAAGATGCAAATAATGATCTAACAATTTATATTGACAAAGTACCTTACTCAAAATCTTAGCGAAAAGATGGTATTTGTTAAATTTAATAAATAAATTTAATAGATAACATTTATCCCATATCGCGTTATCCTGTGGATAGCACTTATCATAATATAATATAATATATTATATTGGATTTTTTTAAAATCTCGCAATTTGGACTTTACACTGGGTTTTGCGTGAAGATGATGAAGTAATATTTACATTTCCATTAAATTTCCCCTATGATTCTTTACAAAATAAAATGCAGTTCATTTTCTCATGAACTACATTACATATGTACCACGAATAAGCATGAATATCTATTGTTACGTCATGATACCGCACTTGACGTCCAAAAATATAGTGCACACTGTTTTGCTTTAAAAATGACAGTTAAATGGCGTAAATCTATAGCAAGTCATTAGTAAAATAATGTAAATATAAGAAATGAATTTAATTTTTGAAGATTCATGAGGTAAATGAACTACAACGCTTCACGCCGGCATATATATCATGAATCTTCAAAAATTAAATTCATTTCTTAAATATAAAGTGGATCCCTAGGTAATGACAGTATAAAACATTGATGATCTTTTTATATAGGATACAGAGAATCTACTGTAGTTTCGGATTGGAGTTGATTTTTATCAAACTCGTTGTGCGCTTTATGTGTCAGCAGGGGATGCTCACTCCTCCATGGCACCTGATCCAACCTCTGATGTTTTGGAGGTCTGTGTTTTCTCTGCTCCTGTTTTGTATTATTTTATGAACTTTGATATTGAATACTGTCTCTATATCCTTCATTATATAAAGACGGACAACTTTTGATTAAAATAAATCATATCCATTCATAGCTCATTGGAGATTTTATTTTTACATAATTCCCTGCGTGTATACATACATCACTACACTGCCTAATGGTTTGGGCATGAAAATGCTATTCTAAATAAAATCAATTGCAAATAAAGGATCCTTAATTTGCCAATCCTAATGCCCAGATCTGTTGATTAATATAAGGTACATATAATAATGTAAAATTTTCTTCACTTGAATTCATTTTTTTTTTATTAAAAACTAGATTTTATGTTCAAATATATTGCAATTATATTGATCTTTTTCATTGTAATCTGTATCATTGTAAAATAATCTGACCGCTATAACGTTTTCTGAGCTAGAAATAGGAAAGATGGAGAAAGTAAACTGTGATGATCTGAAAGATATACAGAAATACAAATGTTTACACAGGACGTAAACTGGTGAATAAGATGGAAAATCACCAACCCACCCATCCACCCTCCACCCCCATCATCCGGTCACATCCGCTGTGACCCTTGTTCATTGATCACCATACGTCCAAGTTGAGCTCAATGTTATGCGTACGTGAGGAAAGATAATTTAAATTGTTACGTTCTATGATTCACCATAAAAAATCTTTAACGAAAAAAAATTTACTTTACAAGATGATTTTTTCGCTAAAATTAGCATAATGTCTGTATTGTATATTTTTGGAAATAAATAGATATCTTTGGATTCAATAGTTGAATTTCGACAATATCTTTGGGTAAAGATAGTAAGACGTATAAATGACGACCCATTTGTGGTAAATTCTTATGCAACAGAAAACGCATCAAAGGTCTTTTCACATACAGAAAGTGAGAGCATTTTGGTGAAGGTTATAAATGAGTCAGGTTTACAAAGTTTAAAATAATGTATTACTGTTTAAGTGTATTTTTACGCATTATTTTGTGTTTTGCAAACAATTTATATTTTTAAGATTGTGTACTGAACATAATAAAATACTATACTCTTACAGTATTGCATTTCATTTTATGTAAAATAAAATGACAGGGAACAAATGCTAAAAGAGAATAATCTAAAGAGGCCTTGGATCTGTATATTTCATCGTTTAAATGTCAAAGTCAAATAGACGACTTCGAGGCTGCCCACAGTTTGGCAAACTTTCATATTCTAGGCAAATTGTAAATAGTTTTATAACATTGAAATACTTTTACAAAAAGAATACATTTTACTGATTTAATTGAAAAGTAGCAAAAGAAAAACGTGATGATAACAAACAAGGAGTAATCTAAAAAAAATGTCAATTTCATATGAGCTGAATTCAGCATGAAAACAAAAGCGCAATAATAAGCATGAAACAAGTCAACCAAATTACGACCCAATGATATGTTATATGTTTCGCGATCCAATCATAAAAAGGCAAAGATATTTCTGAATTAACGAGCTACAAATATCTTTACTTGCTCAAATAGGATGATCCCTACCGACAAAAGCAAAGAAAGAAATCAATTCAGAAACTTTCTACATCTTATTTTCATCAATTCAAAGATGTTAATTTGAATTTTAGAAATAGCAAGAAAACAAAAACCAAAACACTAGCACACAATAATAAGATTTTTTTCAGGTATGCGAAATAGGAAAGAAAAAAAACTTGAAAATAGAATAGAGGGGTTTTTTTTTTAATGTAAAAGAAATACCTTATCAAGGGGGTCCAATATATTACAAAGATATGGCCCGTGAACATTGTTTGTGGTTTGGTGAATTCTCACGCTTAATCAAAACCTTACAACAGTAAAACATGACTTGTTTTAGAATTAAAAAATAAACAAGCCCGACTCGTGAAGGCAATAAGCTTATAAAACTAAATCAGTGCAGTTTTGGACGTGAGATGAGTGTTGTTAGCACAGTTAGGTGTTAAATGTTAGGGTTCATAACACGCTGTTACAACTTAGACATCGCCATATTGACAGAAACACGTGAATGTACCGGAAGTAGATTGTCAAGTCTATATATCTGACAAAAAACTAAAGAACAGTGTCCATTCAATCAGAAACGAACGTATGAACGTCACCGGCTGGACCACACGGTGACAGAGTCACAATTACAGAAAAACTGTCCCGCACAAAATAATGAGGAAGATGCCATTGCTAAATATTCAATACAGCAGCATACTTCTGATTATAGGCATACATTGGCTGTTGATTTCGTTACAGTTAGTACCTGTCAAGGGTAGTACACTGATTCGTGAAGAGGAGCCCGGGAAAGCTGATATTGAGTCCAATACACAATTTGATTACAGCCCCTACTCGATGAGTGGTGAGTAGTCTTACATGTATTGCACATGCAGATTCTTATATTATCCCTTTTTCATATAAATCTTTGACGGGGTGCTTTCAATAATAAGGTAATTAATATAACAAAAAGTTGTATATGAAAAAAGCAAAAACATGGGAACGCCAAATAGGAAATATATCAGTATTTTTCACTGGATATTCGGGAAAAAGTACACGTATTCAAAAATTTTACTATGGAAAATGTTTGAAATAAAATAATTATCAACTCACTTTTGTAACCGTTTTTTAAGATATATTTTTCCTTTGTCATTTTAGATAAATGAAAATAGTTTTCAGCATTTTAATTTGTATTCGTTCTCTAAATACCAATTTATTTTTAAAAAATCCTATTTTTTATGAACTTCACCATTGTGTTAACTGAAATTTAGAAAGGCACAAAACAGAGCTGATAGCTTTAAAAAAAACCACCTCTGATATTTTGGAAGTCCGTGTTTGATCTCCCCCAATTTAGTATTATTTAATGAACTTTTGAAATTGAGTTCTGTGATCTCCATTTTTAATTTCATTTTAATGCTCCATCTATTTTGAATCGCTAATATAATTATTTCACTCAGTCTATCTATCATTGATGCGATACACGTATGTGCATTAGTGACTTTAATTTATGCAACATTAAAGTTTTGTATCTTTTGGGTTACATTAGTTTTTATCATCTAGTTGGGAAGTAAACTTACTTACATGTATTCATTATTGTAAAAAAAGCTATAATACAAAACTCTGCATACAGAGAAAAACGAATTTTATAACAGTTATCTTACCATTTTATTCTGCTTGCCTGAACTAAACAACACTAATTTATAATTGTCATTAAAGTAAAGTTTTAATCATCCATGAAATTTTAACAAATTCGACAGAGGTTAATTACGGAATATTCTTTGAACTTTTGTCGGAGGAGTTAATCATGCCGTGTTTTTACCCTGTTTAAGTCAAATATTGAATGTTAAATCTGCAAAAAGACACGAAACAATGTCAATTACCACAAGACAAGGCGTCACTTAATTCACATTTGCCCTCAGTCATCATTTTAGTTAAGGAAGAACACTGGTGTTAGTTTGTTTAAAAGTACTCCATCCCTCTTATTCGTTCGTATATCCTATTATATACCCACCAATTGAAAAAGTAAAGAAAAAAAAGAAAACATTCAGATAAATAGTCTCAATCACTATTAATTACAGGTTAGAGGTTTTGATAAAATTGCTACCATTGAAGCATTTTAAATTCGTCGCAATCCCTCATTTCCAATCAATTATGAACAATGTTGAGTTTCCTGAATATCCGAAGAGTATATTCTAAGTTTTCTGACTAATTTGATTGAGAGATAATTAATTAAAAGAAAAAAAAATTGAGCAAATATCAAAAGCGAATTTATGTATTTAATAATGAAATAAAGATGGAGATAACAAACAGTTTCTCTGGATTTTAAAGAAAATAAAAATATTTTATCTTCATCAATAAAACATTTATGATCTTATTTCTTGTGTTTTAGAGGTCCATGTTTGCTATACTACATTTTTTTAAAATTGTTTAACGAACGAGCTAAAATACTCTTCGTTTTCTCAATGATACATATGGAGATTACAAACAGTATTCAAGATAAAATCCATAAAACAATTCAAAATAGGAGCAGAGCAAACACGTACCTCCAAAACATCAGAGGTGGGATCAGGTGCCATGAAAGAGAGGACATCCCATTCAAACCGGTCGGTCACATAGTTTAATAATTGATTTACAATTAGTATGAAAAATGGCAGTCAGAATTTGATTCAATGATATATTGTATTTGCTGACAAGGTCATTGTTTCGACCATATATATTTAATTTCTAAGTATAATTTTAAATTCTTGATAAGGTCCAGCTATGTGGAGATACCAATGGGAGGATTGTCGAGCCAATCGCCAGTCACCAATAGACATTGTTACACAGAGGGTAATGCATAAGATGGGCTACAAAATTCACTACAATCTGGAAAACCTAAGGACCAGTGGGCAGTTTGTAAATAATGGTATGTCTTTATTCATTGTCAAAAGGAAGTGGAAATGATCAGATGGATATTGTTTAGAAGCATTATTTAAAGATAGAGGAAGTAAAATAATAATCATTTTGAGGCATTTGTTGATCACACTGCAAGACAATAAATTTAGTTCTGCAGAAGAGACATCATAAATCGAGATCCCGTGTTTCAGTGGGTGCTACAAAGAGAAAATTTCCCTTGATAATGCCATGAGTCCCTATCACAAGACTAAAAAGTATACTGCCAATTGATGATGCCCAAACATGAGTAAAAGACATACAAATTGACGTACTAGTAATCAAATGACTTTTGAACAGACATAAGAAATGAAAAAAAAAGCTGTCAATGGTCCAATACAAACATATACAATAATATACAGTTTATCATATTATGTTCGTTGATGGTAACCTTTATCAGTATTCAATACTGAAAATTATTGATTTAAAATACAACATAGTAGACGTTCTTTAATATATCTGTTGTTAAACGGGCATAGAAAGTAAAATTGAATTAAGTATTGAAATGCCTATAAAATATAAGCATGAAAACCGAGCTTGACAAGGAGTTCCCTCTCTTTTTCTGCAAAAGATTTGTTGTTCATAAAGCTGTACACTTGATATAGATCTCAAACTTACTATTCTTATATATTTAGATTAAGAAGGTTGGAGGGACAACAAATTAATCATAAGATATGTTCTTTTCTAGATATGAAATCGTAAGCGATCATTAGGCAGAGAAACATTTCAAACATTTTAGCTTTAACATTTGATCAAATTTGTATATCTTATAAGTTGCTCTTCTAAAGGAGACCGATATGGTAAGAAAAAACTGCTACAATCACCTAGTCCTCTTAAAATGATCTTAACATTTTATTTTTTCCCTACTCATTATTGTACAACTTTGAATAGAAAAAAATTTACCGATTTGAAGATCTAGCAGAAACTTGTATATTTTTAGGAAAAACGGTGACTGATTGTTTTTCTGCTTCTACTCTGAAAAAAAAATATGAATTTATCTTACAGTTAAAAAAATATCAAAAATTAAAAGAAATGTTCTAAGGAACAGCAATTGTGGACTTTTTAAAAAGAAATATGTCAATGAATAAAAATTTCATATAAAATTTATTATCATCTTCATTCAAAAGCTTCCAATATTGATAAAACACGATGTGAGCAAAAAGTCGGTAAACTTTTTTTTATATATATATTTTCACACTTTTTTAGTAAATGTTGAAACTGACACAAGTATTTTGCATTTAACATTTTTAAAACATTATTACAAATCATTACATACCTTTCACATTTATCCTGGTAAATATTTTAAATAATATACATTTACCTTTATTACCATAAAATAAAATATACTTTGCTATTCTCTGAAAAAAATATTGTTTACTTTATGCACCCTTCAGGATAAATGATTCTCTCTTATAGGACACACGTGTGCCTTTTATCCTGACAAGAAGCTGAGAGTTTTATACGGGGTCCCACACTCAGAAAAGGATATATACGTATTTGATCAGATTCACATTCATTTTGGAAATGACCTTGAACACGGTTCTGAACATTCTATGAACGGACGTTTCTTTCCCATCGAAGTGAGTAGTTAAAATAATATCACTTTTTTTTTCTTTTTATAAATCGACTTTATCGTCGTCGTTGAAAATTGAAAATACATTCAGAAACCAATCAATAAACTAAATGTTCGAGGTTAATTATATTTTTTGCTCCTAATTATACATTGTGATATTAGTTTGGAATTCGTTTTAGTCGATAATGATCCATAATGCCCTCGTAATAGAAAAATTGTTTGCATGTACATGTATTTTTGCTTTTTCCGTCCGTCTGTTTATATGTATGTTATTCTGCAAACAAGAAAAAAACCTATAGGCCTGCCCATCATTTTTGCTTGTTTGGAAATAGAGCTTTCATAGTTTAGATGTGAATTCCAGCAAATTTGATCATGAAACCTTGGATATCATCTTTCACAAAACCTTGCCAAAATTTAACCTTGGCTATACTTTGTAACAATTGCCTCTTGGGGTTTAAAATTCACACGAGTATTCTTTCTTGTGAATCATTTTCATTTGGTGTCATGTTCAATTTTGTCCATTTCAAAAACTTGATTCTTGCCTATAACTTCTGAATTAGTCATGCTAGTGCTATATATTTAAGTAGGACTCCAAAGTGCGATGGGACTCCAAAGTCATATTTCCATTGGTCATACCAAAATTCGATGGTCTGCGCCAAACCTCGATGGTTTTACACTCCAAAGACTAATAGTGCTGAAAACGTTTATGACGTCATAGTACAGCTGCGCAAAAATGCGATGCCGCGCCATGCCAAGGCCCGATTGTTTAAAATAAATACAGATAGATATAAAATGCAAAGACTAGCCCTAATCTTTTGAGACTAACACTTATCAGTCGAAAAATTGTAACATCCATAAGCTAGATATCTTGGATGGGTGCAGGACTAACCCAAATCAGTCCAATAGTGTGATAGGACTAACCATAAAATCTCTCGGGTGAGTTCGAAGAAACACATTGGCGTTCAAGAACTAACCCTTATAAGTAAAATGGTGTACAAAGACTAACCCTAATAGATCTGGCGGGCGAAAACAATAAGCAAAATCAGTGAAACTGTATGCGAGACAAATACTAAATCAATGGATTTTGAATGCAGGACAACGTCATGACGTCGGACTATGGTGATGCCATAAACATTGATTGTTCCTTCGCACCATCGGACTTTGGCGTATCAGACCATCGCGTTTAAGCGCAACGTATCTCATAGGAAACGAGCCATCGGACTTTGGCCTTCGTAAAGACAACGAGCCATCGGACTTTGGCGAGACCATCGCTCTTTTGAGTCTTACATATATATATTTTTTTACATTGTATGCCGTGTGTGAAGACCTTCCCATGGAAATATTATTCAGAAGCTCTCAAATTTAAGTTCATAGGATTTCTTTAAAATATCTGCTGAAATATTGCCGACTCGGCCTTGAAAAATATACACTTAATCAATCATTATACTTAAAAGAGATTAATGGTTTTTTTTCTCTATATTTGTTTACAGCTTCATATGGCTCATTACAATTCCAAATACGGAGATGCGAAGAACGCTTCTAAATACAGGGATGGAACCGTAGTCCTATCTGTTTTATTCGAGGTAATACACAGTCATATATTGATGTGAAAGAAAACAGTCATCCTCGCAAGCCAGGGGTCCTGAATCAATACGTTGCCGTTATAGACCTTTGACAAACGTCATTTAATATCTGTTGGCTGACTGTAGCAGCGTTTTTCGGAAAAAAAATGCAAAAACTAGTTTGTTCGTCTTATCTCTCAACCAATCACATTTAGCCAATCTATGATAAACAACTTGTAACACATGCACAGAGGTGTCAGCTGACTCTATAACTGACTATTTTGAAATGCTTTAATTTGATTGGTGCTTCTCAATGAGAAATGCAAGCCCATGGATATAGAATGAAATATGCCAGAGGTCTAACGGCAGCGTGATGACTCAGTACCACTGGTTTGCGAGAGTGAAAGATAATATGATAGATAATTTGTTATACTAATTTTTATTTTCTTATGCAAAGGCAATGAGTTGGACAATGAACATAAAATTTATTTCTACTTCTAGGTAGGGCACAACGGTCCGGGAGAAGTAGATAAATTCATTCAAAATTACGTCCCACAAGTTAAAATGCCAAAACGTAAGTATTTTTGTCAAAAGTGATCAAAGAAAATGAACAATTTACTTGAAGTAAAGACATGCTTAAAAAAAGTTTTGCAATTTAATGAACTTTGATATGTTTACTTCGATGAAATTTTTAGAAATGTTTTACATTAAAAACATTTTTATAAATATTTTTGTGTGCTTGAATTCACACTTAATAAAATGATCAATTTATCCAAAATTCTTTATCAGACTTTTTTATTTCATCGTTTTTTTAATCGGTACCTTCTGGCGATTTCGTTGAAATTTTTAGCATATTCGTACATGTAGTTTTTTAATATATAAAAGATTTTTTTAATATGAACATTTTTATGAACGACAAAGTTTATTTTTTTTTTAAAGATGAAGGAGTTCAGTCAGTTATAGATTTATCGGGAATATTGCCATATAACCGAGACTTCTATACATACTACGGCTCTAAGACAACCCCGCCATGTGAATATAACACGCGATGGATCATCTTTAAACAGCACAGAACTATCACTAGAAAGGTAAATATAAGTGAAAATGAAAGTAAAAGTAGTATCAATACGAAAGTAAAAGTAAAACTGCACAGAACTATCACTAGAATGGTAAATCTAAGTGTAAATGAAAGAAAAAGTAGTATTAAAAAGGAAGTAAAGGTAATACAGGAAAGAACTATCTTTAGAAGAGAAACATTCAGTCAAAATAAAAGAAAGTAAGACTAATGTTTTTTCTAGTTATAATTTGAAATACATGTAAGGATAAAATATCGTAAGTTTGAAAGTATCAGAAATGAATATAAACCCATAATTTTCATTATCAACGAAAGATAAATTAAGATTAGACATAATGATATGGTCAGTTTTTTCCCAAAGAGGTGTGTTATATATAGAAATCATCAATTTTCTTGGATATTGTGCATAAACATTTTTTGTTTTGTTAATTTCAGTCTCACAAGCTCTTGTTTCTCCTCCGGAATAAGAAAGGGGAGCGGATCTCACGGTTTGGAAACTTTAGACCTGTTCAGGATAACTCGTGTCGACTAATTGAGGCTAATTTCTAATCCAGTGCAATTTTTATGTTAAAGATAGTCATTTTGGATGTTGTTTGCTGAAAGACCATGAGGAGTTAAGAAAGACGCATTGATTGCTTTCGTTTCAATAAAATGAGGCGATCAGATTGTTAACGTGTATGTGTTTAACTGCAAAAGAAGAATGATATATCAGAATTCTCAAAATGTGCCAAATGTATATAGTCAATATAAATTATCAAAATTATTTTGTTAACATAATGTTTTGTTTCAATGTCATCTTGACTTTTTGTTTCTAAATGATGTAGGGAAGAAATGACTGCAATTCAGATTTTTCGGAATATTGCATGGGTATTTATTTTTTTTGATTGATGTAAATTGGACAATTTATGGAAACGAGAAGAATTGCAATCTTAATATAAAAAAAGACGGTAGTCATTCATGAAATATTTACATCGTTAATAAAGTGAATAAATTAAAAATTGCAATAATACCTGTATATGCATGTTTGATATTTTAATTGCTTCATATTTTAATTTTCTAAATTATTTTCATTCCCAGTGTCTATTTTTGAGCAGTCATATTATTATGATTTTTTTTCTCTTTGGGACAACCAACTTAAGAATAACGCGGACTTTTAAATATAATGTTTTTGTTTTAATTAAAATAAATTTAAACAGGAATAAAATTATTTTTTTTATATAATATCAAGTCTGAATACCTTGCCATTACTCATATGAGAACATTTGGCTACAAAAACATTCTAAATCTATTCACAAATGAAGAACCGTTCTCATTGACAATAGATTGTTTTCTATTGAGATGATTTAGGCAGGAGTTATTTTCCCATTGCTGCCATATTGTAGGTCAGCATTCCCAGATCCCTTCATTATTCAACCAGGTTCAATTTGTTATACTGGGTACTGAGGTAAAGATAACATAGTTTTTTCTTTTGAATGTATGTGTGTTAAACCCTCTTTTATTTCATAATCTCAAGACTGTAAATATTGGCCCCATATATTTAGGACATGCATGTTTAAAATTGGTTGCTCGAAGAAGAAAATTCCTTACCTTGACCTACAAGATGGCAGTCAAGGGGAATAACTCATATACGCAAAATATGTCATAGAAATTCCATTATATCTATAAAAAAATTTGGTATCCATGAACAGAACTTATTCAGAATATATCCTATGTATGTAAAAAGAATATTCATGTGAATTTTTACGTCAGTCCACGTGATAATCAGAAGCATATTCTATACGGATGAAGTTTCTGAGATCAGGCAGTCTAATGACAAATAAGTTGATAATAAACCGGTTATATGAAAGAAGTTTATTTAACGCATTCCAAAATCAAAACAGAAAATCTTTTTTTCTGTTTTAAGCATTTTGCCCTTAGGTTTTGACAAAACTCAACAAATAACACAGTTTACAAGATATTTATTGGTTAATATCAAAAGTTTAAAGAACGCAAACCATCGTTTACATAGCTAGATTTTACGGAGTAAATTTCCTCCCAAAAACTATCACTGAAACAGTTTTCACTACCACATTACAATTTGAAAAAAGCAAAACTCTTTTTAAAAAAAAAAAAATACGATTGATACGGCTTTTGCAAATGCATCTTCAGTTGGTTTAATATTGACACAACCTTTTCATACAGACTATAAAGCCATTATTACTAAAACCTGTTCTGTCATTCATTCATTCTTTATTTCCCTCATTAGAGGATTATGCAAAAACATGAATTCAAATATATGCAATCATGGACAGATACAAAATAAGGTTAGCATACAACATGACAATCTATATACAATGAAGACAATGCATGCAAATAAATAGCAAAACGAGCAAAATAGAAAAAAAGATATTGGAAAATAAATGAAAAGATTACATGTCAAAAAAGATATAAATAGATAAATATGGATATAAAATTGCTATATTCACAAACTTGGAAACTGAAGGCCTCTAAGAAGTGTGTGTGTGTGTGTGTGTGAGAGAGAGGGTGTGTGTGTGTTGTGGTCCGCTGGCAATTTGCTAGAGAATTCGAAGGGCTCGGTTGTACCACGAGGCAACATTTCTTATGAAACGAAAATTGTTCATTTTAAACTGTCGGACATCTTCTTTAGATATCAAGTGAACGGAATTGCGTCCAAGGAGGAGAGCAAATATTTCGTCATCTGCCATTGCACAGATTTCTGCAGAGAGGTGGACGTCATAGTTGTTGGAGATGTCTTCCCACCAGCAGTTACGTAGAGTTGCAGTGAACAAACAGGAGCAGGTGATATGCATGAATATATCTATAAATATTTTTCCACAAAATCTGCAATCACCTTGTTTTTTTAAGTCTGATCAAACTTTCTTTCGAAAACCGTGTAAAATACATATTTTAAATACTTATTTCGAACAATTTAGTTTTAGGACTATTTGCGGTAATGATCAATATTTGCCCCCAAAATTTAACTTCGACTGAGAAATATATAATAATTATGTTAGAAAACAGGGAGATATCTGTAGACTTCATAGCACTAAATATTTTCATAAGCCAAGTCAACATTTGTTTGATATGACATCAGAAAATTGACGTTAATTGAAAATTATCTTGATTTCAACATTGATTTCAACATTCATTTTTACGTACGTCTTTATTTTGACGAAAATTTTGATCGAGTCCCCGGTAAAACAAAGCATACGGACAAACAGCTACGACAACAGCAAAAAAAAAAGATTGGTTCATGGGCGGTATACGGAAGATTAAAGGGGAACTTAAGTATGTGCATCAAGGAAATTCCAAAATTTAAGTGTGACTTTTTCAGCAGAGAGGAAACGTGATGCTGATTAGAATTGTAAAGAAGATACACGACATAACTTAACTCTCATTTGTTTATTTATGCATAGATTTATTTGAAATGAAAGCTATGCATACTGATTAAAAATGTATTAAAGATTAGTGAAAATTTTAGAATGCAGTGGGCATTATTTTTCACTCTAGACAATTTCTACACGATTTTACTTGACAACCCTCGTACTGTACATATGCATAGAATGAAAGTATACACATTCAAATCGATCAATGCATGTACGAATAATCTTTATGTCAATATTTGGTTCAAGCATGTTATTATTTCAATTCAGGTAATGGTTTCTGAATAAGTTCCGGTACATGTTAACATCATTCCATATACACAAAATACGATGGAATCATCATTGTTCATCGGGGACTAAAGTTCGTGGATTTTGTGGGTCATTCTTACCCACTAATTTACATCTCCACGAAGGTTTATTTTGTTATTTTGTTGATTAATTAAAGCATCGCATTTTTAAAAAACACCAAAAACACGAAATTACGACCCCACGAACAGGTCAAATTTTGCTTACAAACGAACACTGACCCCACGAGTTAAAATGATTTCACAGAACTTTCTCAAAATAAAATTCAACCGATTTGAGAAACACAACTATTGATGAATAATCATGTATTCTCACATTGTTGTCAAGGACCTGTAGATCCTGCTGACAAAGCCATTAATTTTATTCTGTATTATATACTGAAATGTTTGTATCATTTAAGTACAGGAATATCCCTTTCAGTAGTGGCTCATTATCAAAGGGTAATTGATTAAAAGGTTATCTGGGATTAACTGTTCCGGGGTTCAGGGAAAAATTTTACAAGTGAAGGAGTGTATGTTGTAAGGTCAATAGTATATTATGGGTCATTGTGCCAATAAGACTGATGTGAACAGCCCTGAGCTAATGAAAGGTTGAAAGTACATTTAAGCTTAAGAGGGCTTTAGTTTATGAATGGAAATTTAGAGAAGAATATGAACATACTAAACAGTATTCAATATCAAAGTTCATAAAACAATACAAAATAGGAGCAGAGCAAACACGGACCTCCGAACCATCAGAGTTGGGATCACTGGTGCCCTCATAAACTCCTTGCAAAATTTGTCAGATTTGACTAAATCAACTTACGCTCCTTATATTATTGATTTGTTTTAGCATATTTTCTTTTTTTTAACGAACGAGCTGTTTAACACTTCATTCATTCATTCACTTATATACATTTTCCTTTATTTTAATTACTGTCTTTTGCTTCTTTACTCTATCTAACGATAGAGAAATTTCACCTTTGAAAAGTTCGAACTTGCAAATAAAATATTTCATTTAAGGACTCGTTCTGATATTCTAAGACTAATTATAGGGATTCCTTTTCCAGTTTCTCCTTTTAATTTTTTACGTTAATAATATGCAGGCATTATGCCTTTATGGGATCTACAATTTTCTATACCCTACTATCTGAATTGCCTTTGGGTCAATCTATTTATGCATAGACGTCATCTTGCTCCCTCTTTGAAACATTTTTATTTCCGGAAGAATTGAAAAAGGCAAGACGTAAGGAACAAAAGATAATTTTTTTTTATTGTTTCCAGGTTTTATTCATGCTTTAAATCAAAATAAATATTGATATGATGCAAATATTTCTATATTTAGTTTTAAAACTTGCAATCCTAAAATATATACAGTTCCCATACAAGGAAGCCATATTGTTTTTATAGTTAATAGCGATGTTATGGTGATTAAAATTTTTATGATGTTGAAGAATCATTTCTATATTGTTGATTTTTTACTCTTAAATAAAAAAAAAATTAAATCCATATATATTTGGAGAGACGTACATGTATGAATAAAATCATTAAATACATTAGATATACAGGATGTTTATGTTCGATTCATTATGGTGAACGATAAATGAGTTCAATAATTATAACCTAATGAACAGAAATTTAAAATTCTATTAATATTCATTGTTCATGCATAAATGCATAAACATACTAGTGTATCCATCGCATTTAGTGAATTACCATATTATGAGGATAAAAGTCTTGAAAAAGGCCTTATATTCACAGACAAACTGAAAGATGTTCAGGTATTTTCTTGGTGTTAATAAATATAGCATTTTTCTTCAACTTTTAATCTTTATGATTAAATATTGGTGCGTATCCAGGCCAGGAAGATCAATATGTGTAGGAGGGCAAGGGTAGAAAATTCTTAAAAGACAAATCATATAATACCGGAAGCTTAATGTCAGTGTACAAAAGGTGTACTAAAGGTCAGTACTACATTAGAACTTCAAGTAATGCACAAAAATATAGCCCAAATACGGAAACGAATAAATATTATCTTCCTTCTTTTTCTTTTTGGTTAAAATGTTAAGTATTTGGACATCTTTATTTCATTATAATTCCAGAGATTATTATTTTCAGATTTATTTGTTACTAACACAGAACAGAGAGCAACAATAAAAAGTGTTCTTCTTTTCAAATTGAAACGGATAAATGAAGAATAATTCTTAAACTTGAATTGATTTTCTAGAAAATGTACATTTATCAAAATAGCATGACAAGTTTTCTGATACCTCCGTGAAAGTCTGAGCAACTTTATCATGCTTATGTATACATACGTACAAATGCGTTTGTGTTTGTATTTGTTGTTAAAATAAAACAATATAAGAATGACATATGTGAATATAACAAACAGTATTCATGCTCAAAAGTTGATTAAACAAAACGGATTTTGGAACATCAACAACTGACCTCTAAAACATCAGAGGTTGGATCAAGTATTATGGAGGATTGAGCATTCCCTGGCAACCGTTCACACCCGCCGTGCGCTCCTTTTCATGATCGGGGGAAAAAAGGTTAAAATACGTCGTCATTTCAGTGTGTAATAACAATTTGTATAAAAATGTCAGCCATTATGATAGACGGTAATTGCTGACAAGGTTTTGTATCGACCATAGAAGAAATAAAAATGATGCCTTCTAACGAGACAGCTTATATTTTTGTTTCATAAAAATGTTTTTGTCAATGATTTTCCTCGTGTTTAGTAATTGCTCATACGTAGAGCATGCTCTTGCTTATTGAATCAACTGCAAAACCCGGTAAATGTAGTAAATGGAGGTATATTGCTGCGTAAGCAAAGGAAGACTTAAAAAAGTTAAAGTCATTACGTTTATCATAAAACTTGCTTGTTAGATACCCATTAATGTCTTTTTTTCTAGTAAAATATCCAAATACATGTATACATGTAATAGACAGAAGTGTCAGACTCTATAGACTTAATTTCATTCGTTAGATATTGAAAATGTTTTCAAGAAAGCACACATTGGTTGTGATCAGTCGACAGGGTATGCTTACTCCGACATAGAACCTTGTCTCGGCGCACGTTTGAGCTTGATTACCGTTCCTCATTTGTATGTGCATTTCTTATATAATCTAACTCTAACAAATCTACTAGTATATGTTTACAAGAAAAAAATATTATTTTGAAAAATCAATAATAGAATTACATTAGTATATAAAATCTTGATATGAAATATAAATAAAATAAAGTTACGTTGTCCCTGGTTTTTTTTTTCAAGTTTCTCATCAATCAATTCATATGATTCGTTTATTCCAATTCTATGACTTCAAGAAAAGATTTGTAGCAAGTCTTTAAATCTTTTACATATACAATGTACTACGAACAACTGGCAAACGTTGGCGTATCAAGGTCATTTGTATCTATAACAAGCTAATTCAGAGAATTTGTGTCCCCCGCTTACGGAAAAAGTAAACCATGCGCAGTTCGGGGAAGGGGGGGGGGGTTGGATCCCCTAACTGAATTTGTAGAATTATTAAATGTATACACGCATTTCACATGCTGGATACTTTCATTTAGTAAAACCGTTCACGGTAGCCTAGTGGTAGAGCGTTCGCTTCGCGATCGGGAGGCCCGGGTTTGATTCTCGTTCACGGCGCCGCGTCAAACCTAAGACGTAAAATAGGTAGTGACTGTTCCTTCGCCAAGCGCTCGGCATCAGAAGTGAAAGTCACGGGTCTTTCGGATATGACCTTAAAAACGTAGGTCCCGTGTCACGGTAGGCGCTGGCACGATAAAGAACCTTTACTGCACAATGGCCCTGAGTGCCGATTATAGGTCTAAATTTGAAGCACTTCACCGGCATACGGTGACGTCTCCATATGAGTGAAAAATTCTCGAGAGGGACGTTAAACAATATACAATCAATCAATCATTAAATAAAAAAAATTATTTCGAAAAAAAGGGATTGTCTGGGATTCGAACCCGGGACCTCTCACATGAGAAGCGAGAGAAATACCACTAGACCACGGAACCGCTTTCCAATGACGATAAATTATATGTAAACATGAAGTTTCATACATGTACATATTCACGTTCGATATTGTCAAAATTTAACACAACGCATGGTTTCTAATTTAGCCTTTATTAAACAGTTCTAATAAGAATACAAAGTCCACCGAAAACCCGTTTTATACGTTTTAACTCTCCCATGCCCCTGTGCTAAAAATAGCGACATGTAATTCAATAAATACTAATAAAACAAACGGGCCGGGACACTTTGAGAGGAGTGAGAGAGGTCCAAGGGAGTTTTGGTATAGAATTACATTTCAAAAGCTCAAAATCTTTTTGAAATATCGCCCGGAAACGATAGTGTTATACAAAGACAGAATGTATAAATTTAAGACCTTGACCTTTGACCTATTGACCTCAAAATCAATAGGGTTTTTCTTTAGTCCATAGGGAGTTGCTATGCAAAATTTAATTGCGAAAGCTCAAAGGGTTCTCGAGATATCGTGTGGAAACATAAGCGTTACAGACAGACAGAAAGACGGACAGACGGACGGACGGACAAACCCAAATCAATATTCCCCACTATTCAAGCGGGGGACAAAAAGGTAACGTTGAATCTCGGTTAGTATCTTGTTTAACTTTAACGGAACGTAAAGTGATCGTGTATATATCTATATTTAACGCATTTCCTTAGAGAATCATGAAAGATACATCCAAGGCATGTACGTGATATGCAGGGTTCATTGGGTCCATGTAATATTGCTGTCGATTAAGTTAATTTTGGGTCGCATTTGATATTCCATTATGAACAATTGTCAATGAAATTCGGTTTAATTATTTTCAAATTGGTAAAATTATATCGATTCCTAATTTCTTTTTTCTATCATTATGAAAAATTATTTTTTTATTTTTAATGCCCATTGACATTGACACAAACTATATGACACATATCTGAATATTTTACTAGTAATCAAATTGAAACGTTCAACTAAATTTCATGATGACGTTTTGTATTCAACCCTTTAATCCTCAACTTCTCAAACTTATATAAAAAATTTGCCCTTAGATCATGCAAATAGAATTTTGTATCCTATTAAATTCGATTCAGTTCGAAAAAACATGCTGTACATGCGATTGATTCTAAAAAGTTATAAGCCATTAATAAGTAAGTTAATGAAAGAAGGACTTAGTACTAAATTGTACGTACTGACAAGTTCATTGTATTGACTTTAGTTCATGTAATTTTGAAATAATTATTTTGATCAAGACTATTGATATCCTTGTTTCATTAACTTGTTTGCCATGAATATGCACTTGTATTTCAAATCAACTCAGAGAGAGAAAGATATACCATATGCAAGCAATAAAGGTACAGTGTATATTGCTTTAATATATAATTTTTCAATTAGAGCGTAGTTTTTGCGTATTTTAAGCTATCCAAAATCTACTTGTTACACTTGTCAAATTCTAAAGAATGAAAATATATTTTTTTTTATAATGCAGAAGAAGGAAGGTCCCTCTATTTATCATAGGTGAAGATAACTTTTGTAACACATACGCAATGTTTTTAAAAAACCTTTTAGCAAAATGTGCATTTGTATTACCCTTTTTTGGGTTCTTCCTTTCGCTTTTAAATTGCAGTTTCTGTTCTAGAAGACTGATCCATCCTTGCACTATTTGCATTTTTCATTGTTATTAATGTTAAACCATACCTCACATATCACTGTAAATTAATGTAAAAAATTCTAATAAATGTTTTTCTACAATGTTACTTCCTCATCGCGTATTTTCTATTATTGCACCTCAAAGAGTTGTTCAGATTGATTCTAAATATGCATCCATTTACAAGTTATTGTGCAGCTTTTTAATAACTTCTCAAATGCGGTTAATCATTTCAACATCAAGGTTATGTTTTCCTGACTTTAATCTTAGAATAAATATAACAGATATAAAAAAATTATGTAATGAAAATAGTAAAAAATTTTCATATTATAAAATAATTAAAATGCATGTCATTCTGTCAACATGGATATTTTACAAAACCAAATTATTGGGCAAATTCCGTCTGAGTGAAAAACAAAATTATTATTGAAGGTTAATTGTTGTTTTCTCCATTTGAAAGTGTTGTTTTGTCAAGGATTTATATGGTGCAAAGAGGACAATTTAGCCTCTTTTACCCTCAACACTAATGGCTTTTATATAAGCTTTAAATGTATAACTTTTGTAACAGGATTTATCTTCAATCATCCTCATATTAACAAACAATACTTATTTACAAACAATTCAAGTGACAAATAGAAATATCTCCCTTATAACGACATTCCTAATTATGAATTTAATTCTAAAAAATGATATACCTGAGATCTATATTTTTTTCAGATTTCTTGCATGTGCATTTATAAAAGAGGAAATTGGAGTTGATTTAAGATAAAGACATGTTTTTTGATAACAAGAAAATCCATTTCAATAGAATAAACTTTTTTTAGTTATATCAAAAATGTATATGCGTTATCTTTTCATACAATTAAATTGAATATAACATTTTTAAGATTGAAAATCAATGATATTTTAACTCATACATTTAAAGTATCAGTCACATTATCCAGCGATGGGGTATACGATGAGAAACCGATGCGTTTTTTGATGAAAATGGCGTGGTTGCCGGCCGGGCACCACTAGTGATCGGACGGTGACTGAGGCCTTTTTGCGAATCGGTGGGGTCATTGGTAGGAAATAATTCGTAGTTAAAATTCAGCGATGTCTTCAACGATGCCTCACATCGCTCGTCATCGGCAACCCATCAATAACACATCTTTAAAGGATCGGCCGATGTATGGCCGAGCATCGTCCAATATCCGTTGAATCTGAGGTCATAGGGGGCTTGAATAGTGTTCAACAGATAACGTCCGACATCGGTCGATGTTCGACCAAACATTGGCCCGTAGTCGACCGATGTACGAACGATGCTCACCAATGTATGAGCGATGTAATATATATCGGCCGATTATCTTTGAACATCGTTTTATGATTAGCAATGCATCGATGGGCCTTTGTAAGTCCGGCCGGCTAACAACGCCATTTTTATCATAAAACACATTGGTTGCCTATCGTATACCCAGCGCTGATAATGTGACTGATAGTTTAAGGATTACTTGGCCGATGTGTACCGATGTTGGGGCATCGTTAACACCACAATATACCACCGATTACCAACGGTGTACGGCTACCGGCCGGGAAATGTGACCTAGGCATTAGCGTTATGTTCTTGTTTAATTCTACAATACCTTTGCTCTGTTGCACATTGATGGAAAACAGTTTTTTTTTAATGAAACTAGTTTAAGATATATTATAATTTGAATGAAAAAAGAATCGTTGACAAAAAAAAGAATAAAAAGCTTCTTAGCAACGTTAATCATTAAATGGATTATATATCATTTTCTTCATGCGTAAAACATGGTTTACATAGCATTTCCTAGGCGATATGTATACTACTATAACTAAGTATAATATCAAATAACCAATTTGAAAACTTTCCCTAATTTTGCGATGCTACAACGTAACGAAAAAGTACTACAAATTAAGAAATTTATTCGACACTACAAATAAAAAAAGCGGTAATTGTTATTTTTTTCAAAGAAAAAATAACTTTCAAGCTCTCTCTTTTATTATGAATAATGGGCATTTATTTTGACAACATATAAATACTTAAATTGTCAAATAAGTTCAATAACCTTTCAGTTTAAAAGATGTTGACACTAAATTTTAATACAAGTGCTTACCAAAGTAATCAGATTGTCACAACAGAAAATTTCTCTGACATTTGGATTTAGCTCTAGAGGAAATTAAATTTAGTATGTCACTTAAACAAAGTTCACACGATAGCAAATTCCTATGTTGTAAATATCAAGGTCTATTTCACGATTATCAATGATATAATTGTTCAGAATTTTATATTTCGAGCAAATTAAAAGATCATTTTTCTAGATAATGTTAAATATATTTTTACTTGTCTGAAGTGACTCCTTTAGAAAAAATAAAGGAGATCTAATCATGTTACATATAATATTTGTTTTTGTATGTTATTTAACGTCCCTCTCGAGAATTTTTCACACATTCATATATCAATTTTATCCTATACTCGTCTCTTTCGACCATAGCTACAGAACTGTAGCTCCCCGAAATAAAATATATGAACAGACCGGAGACTACCATGCAACCCAATATAGAAAATTGTACATGTACGAAAGTTGACCAAAAAGTTCGTGGAAAATGACTTTTTTGTTAAAATAAATGATTTTATTTTTATCTAATGTAAATCAAAATTTTTCTTATGAAAAACCAAGTTCGAAAGATTGAATTTTTACTGAATCAGATGTAACTTTATATTTTAGTAATCGGAGTCTTGAAAGGTCGCGGAAAGTGCGCACAGACCAGTCAGACGTTAAGCTTATTTCATTATATCGTCAAATATTTTGGATTTTGAATTTTATAAAACATGTTCATGGACACACCATACATTTTCTTTATTATGTCACACTGCAAATTGCTAGCAAAAATCTAAAAATATAGAGAATAATTTATCTATTTTTTTTTATTCAAAACAATACACAAAGATTTACAAGCGTGATCAATATAAACAATTGGTATACAAAGGCTGCACAGTCCGGTCTGACGTTGCGCTAGATTTATAACAATGTCATGAATAGAATTATCCATTTTCATAAAATAACATGCGTTTTCAAATCCTTGCAGTATCTTTGAATTTGTACGCACCATTGAAAAATTGTATATATCTATCTAAAATCAATAAACTAAATATATTCTAATAACTTTGAGTTTTTTAAACAAAATTTTGTCTCTGACGTCGTTTCAACCGTATTAAAAGCATAATTTTTTATGGGACCTGTCCCGTTCGGATGGCCGACGTCGCTTTCTCTGTCAAGTTTTGACTCATATTCGTTAGGGTTTTTGTTGAGTATTTTCACTGTCTATATAGTAACCGATGCTTAAGATATTAAAATATGATTATAGCTTCTTGATTTGTGTTACATATAATTTCTGTTAAGCTTTGACTTCTTTTATATAAAAAATAATCAATTTAATCTAAACGATTTATTTCAAAGTTGATGGCATTTTAACCGTGATCCGTGAGCACTATCCGCGACCTTTAAAGACCCCGATTTTTACAAAAATATGAAATTACATCAATGAAAATGAAATCTATCTGACTCGGTTTTTCGTAAGAAATATTTTGATATACAAAAGTCTTAATTATATAGAACCATTTATTTTCACAAAAACGTCACTGTCCACCAACTTTTTGGACAACCCTCGAATTGATCACGAAAAGTGCGCTGTTTCTCGATTTACTTGTCCTTGTTTTTGAACCTGCCATCTCAAAATATAACTAACCGTGTATACATAACATATTTGTCACTGTTACCACACCAAAACATTACTTATAGATCTCTAGTCGTCCATCTCATTTTTTTTCAGGCCAGCGAGCTACAGAGCTTCAGAATTGAGCTGGGAGGAATCTTTTTTGAACCAGCACCTACTGATACATATGATATTGGTTTATACGTTCTCATCCGCAGGACAGGTCTCCACGTTCCACAAAGGGATTCGAACCCGCGACGTATGGATTATTACAAGTGACTCATTACTTCGCGACTCTAGAGCAAACGCTCTAACCACTGAGTCTCTCAGGCGACAATGTAAATTATGCGGTTATCCTTTCAGCAGAATTTTTAGTGAGCATTTACATTTGACATTATTATTATATTATGCAGTTCAGGAACTTGAGCATTTTAGGAAAATAATATAAAGTATCTGTCATTGAAATGAATGAGATAAATGGCACTATATTGGCAGATATTAAACAAATAATATAAATGTATTTATTACAAATGGTCGATCAGGGATTAGATATGAATAAGTATTAGAAAGCAGGAACTATTAACAAAACGAAGGAGCGTTCATTTTCATTACAAGATGGTTTGAGGACTTCTAATTGAGTAAGGCCATGATGCAATATCAATCAAAAGTATTATTGTAATTTAAGGATTTCTGGGGCTAATCAAGTCCTAGTCAATGCTTGATTCTTAAACATATTGTGAATGAATTATTTTTCAGGGTCAAATAATTTATTTATAAGGATTTCGATGAATTTCACATATACAATCTCAAACTTAACTTGATTCATGCTAAGGATATTTTACCGAGAGTTATTTAGTGTATTTTTCTTGAAGGCTAGGAAAAATACCATTCTTACTTATGGAAATGCTAATCAAATTACCTTCGCTTTGTGTAATGTTAATATTCTCTACTATATGTAGGAAAAGTTCCCGCGGCTTGTGTCTATAAATGAATGGATTATTTTCTAAAATCTCGTGGAATCATTTTTATATCCCTTGTGGTACGGAAGAAGTTTTCATATAAAGAAGAAAACATTACTAAATTGCTTTGGATGTGGGTCTGTCACAATTGTTGTAGTAACTTCACTTATTTCAATCGATGATCGTAAATGATACTAATCTTTTAAAGTTCATAAAAAATACAAACTTAATATACTTAATGTTTTGAAGTAAATATACAAACGTCAAAACCTACGGCAAGGGGTATTGATTTCATGCAAAATTATAATTTCCCATGTTTGTCTCAATTTTAAAAATTCCTTATAATTATTAAGTAAATATTCTTTGGTAAGTTCTTATAGTGCAAGTCGCCTGCGTGGCGCAGTGGTGGTAGAATATCTGCTTTAGAGTCGATGACCAAGGGTGTGATCCTAATGTCTCTGGTTAGACTTCCTCTGTAGGACGTGGAAACGAATTAATCGAGGTCCTGTGTCGCAGTAGATGCTAGTTTGAAAAAGATTCCTTACTGCTCAATGACCCTGTGTGGCAATTGTAGGTTCAAATTTGCTGTTCTTCATCGGTGTCGTCTCCATATATGAGTGACAGATTTCGAGAGTGGCGTTAATTAACAAACAAACAAACGCAATAAAATCAAAAGTGTCATAAATTAAAGAAAATCAATCAGATATTCTGGTAGTTGAATCTCCAATAAAGCTAGTACATGTACATTATATATGCTCCATCCTATATGTACATGTATGAAGAAGAAGAATTATTTTTCCCTTTTTTGGACACAGAGCTTCATTAATTATGTTCGCCCTGAACCTAGTTTAAAAAGTCTTTAATGCATCCGTATTTTTGATATCCAGATGAACAATTTTCTACGAAATAGCTTTAGACCAACTTATCAAGTAAATCTTCCTCGTCTAAACAGATTACGTAAAAGCAACATTTACACATTTTAGACTGTAATAAAATATAAAGAAAATAAATGTCAGACACCCTTTGATGAAACATTTTGAAAGCTTTTGTGAACGGGTCAATAGATGGTTTTGGTTCTGTTAATTGCCTTTGTTTATTCCAGACACAGCCCGACCTTTGCTTACTATATAAAAGAGATAATTCGAGTTTTTAAGCAATTTGTAATAAAAGTATTATTTATTAAGTTAGCTTTTGTTAAGGTAAGCATTGAAAAAAATTGAAGTCTAGAGATTATTTAGCCCACGTGATGTCAATACAAGAGCGTTTAAGTTTTTGTTGGTGTCAATCATATTGTTTATAAGAGCATAACAAAAACAAATTATGTGCGGTATTAAGACAAAATTATAATAATATACGTAAGACATGAATGTTTTAATTTTTTTTTTTGAAAGTTCGGATTCTTTAAGAGTTTTAATATACCCTATCAAAGGTGTGATTATCAGCTTGCACATTAGTATGTCTTTGATCCCTCAGTATGGTCCTTTTGATATTTGCAAATCTCTGTCTGGTATCTCATTGATATTTTCAAATGTGATACAATTTATATCAGTGGTCCTTAATTGTCAGGAGTGCAATACTTTAGGGTGAGATTTAATAAACTTCTTTTTGTATGATCTTTCAAAAAAGCCACCAAACATGAAATACGCTTGGTATCAAATTTGAAAAGAAAAGAAAATAGCCATTGAGCAATTGTTACCTTAACTCAGTAGATAAATTATACCCAGTAAAGTTTTGTGGATGAGAAAAAATTTAGAATAAGTTACATTAGTGTTAAAAGCGTAATATAAACTTTACAAAAATATAACAAGCCAGGTAAATTTTATGAGTAACCTAGCTGGAAAATCAGATAAATCACATAGGCTGATTTTCAGTATTTTGTGGTTGCTCATAAAATCCACCAACGGAAGGACAACTCTACGTATCACGAAATAGTAAGTAATTCACATTTTCAAAACTTTTTGACAGTTTTCAAATAAATTTGAGTTTCTTGTGTCGTCTTTTAGACGTCAGTTTCTAATTTTATAATTATAAGAAGCTTTGATTTTCTCTTTGTTGTTCTCGTTTCTCTCGAAAATGTTTTCTCATTAAGAAAACCTGTATTTGGAATTGCTGCGCGGAAATATGTCCTACACTGTAAAAACAGTGTTTAGAATCTAAACACAAATCTAAACACATTTTTATGTTAATTGCCTTTGTTTATTCCAGACACAGTCCGACCTTTGCTTACTATATAAAAGAGATAATTCGAGTTTTTAAGTAATGTGTAATAAAAGTATTATTTATTGAGTTAGCTTTTGTTAAGGTAAGCATTGAAAAAAAATGATGTCTAGAGATTATTTAGCCCACGTGATGTCAATACAAGAGCGTTTAAGTTTTTGTTGGTGTCAATCATATTGTTTTTAAGAGCATAACAAAAACAAATTATGTTCGGTATGAAGACAAAATTATAATAATATACGTAAGAGATGAATGTTTTAATTTTTTTTTGAAAGTTCGGATTCTTTAAGAGTTTTAATATACCATTTCAAAGGTGTGATTATCAGCCTGCATATTAGTATGTCTTTGATCCCTCAGTATGGTCCTTTTGATATTTGCAAATCTCTGTCTGGTATCTCTTTGATATTTTCAAATGTGATACAAGTTATATCAGTGGTCCTTAATTGTCAGGAGTGCTATACTTTAGGGCGAGATTTAATAAACTTCTTTTTGTATGATCTTTCAAAAAGCCACCAAACATGAAATACACTTGTTATCAAATTAGAAAAGAAAAGAGCCATTGGGTCATTTTTACCTTAACTCAGTAGATAAAATATACCCAGTAAAGTTTTGTGGATGAAAAAAAAATTAGAATAAGTTACATTAGTGCTAAAAGTGTAATATAAACTTTACAAAAATATACCAAGCCAGGTAAATTTTATGAGTAACCTGGAAAATCGGAAAAATCAAATAGGTTGATTTTCTGTATTTTGTGGTTGCTCATAAAATCCACCTACGGAAGGACAACCCCATATATCACGAAATAGTAAGTAATTCACACTTTCAAAACCTTAACTTGACTTTTTTGACAGTTTTTAAGTAAATTTGAGTTTCTTTCAGACGTCAGCTTCTAATTATAAGAAGCTTTGATTTTCTCTTTGTTGTTCTCGTTTCTCTCGAAAATGTTTTCTCATTAAGAAAACCTGTATTTGGAATTGCTGCGCGGAAATGTAAGTCCCACATGTTTATTCGCCACCCATTGCCTTTGAGCAAAAAGGGTTCTTTTCTATGTCAGAATCTTTTGCAATACAAGAACTCTCTATTCATACCGTTCATAGGAGAGACCAATCTCAACGTCCTATACAGTAAGATTTCAACCTACGACAAAAGGATCATTTCCTTATTCCGCAGCTCTAGAAAAGATGGGATCCATGAGAAGAGTAAGAATCCCCTGTTGTATATATAATGATTTTTTTCAAGGGGTTAACATGTTTATTCTAGGCATACTCTAGTATAAGTAAACCCTTCCAGAAACAGGTTCATATTTGCCATATGTATTATTTACATGACTAGTACTGTTTAACATTGATTAGTGTTTATTATTTCTAACTTTTCAAAAATAATGTCAGAATGTTTGATAGCAAACTCAAATGCAGACACTGACGTCAAGCACTCGGTTACATGAATCAATTCAAAACTTGAAATTGATATAATATAAATTGGAAATCTGCATCTAGGAAGAGATAAAATGATAACCATACATTAATCAACTAAGGGGATTTTACTTATCTTACGCAAAAGACTTAAGTCATTTAAATACTGAAACTCAGTCTAAAGTAAAACATAGATTACCAATTTAAAGTTTCACTTATTAAGAAAATAAATTGAGTATCTTAGCAAGATTATGTTAAAAAATGGCAAAAGAGTTTGGTTATGGGTCGCTTAGTTATATAGTAAGGATTTGATCCTTACGTCGAGACCCCACTACGTGACGTGAAATGACACACTCGATTACCTCAGCATTTCAATCATTTAAGCTACTGAAAGCAATGAGCACACTAAATGATACTCCTTGCCTCCCATATGAAATGGCCCATGTTTTGCTTGGAAAACCGTAAATATGTGTCGAGGACGCGAAAGTTTTTTTTCTTTTTTCCCTCTTATCCAGTTTACAAATAGGTTAAAACTTTTCCAGAAAAAAAATTATAATCCTACAGCTGTACCTTTCAACAAAATATATACTTCGTGAGCCGTCCGAGATCAGACAAACATTATTCTAAAGGCGCTCATCTCTTTTTATTTTTATTTATTTACAATCCTTTTCTTTATCATGGCAAAGATTTAGACAATGAGTATTTAACATTATGCATGTAACTGAATAACAGGTGCAAATTTTGCTTTCTGTCAGTAATCATCAAGTTTGGAATATAAATGTAAAAAAGTTAGAAAAAAACTGTACATTAATTATTTCAATTTTGAATTGTAGTAAATTGGTTTGTCTATATAATTGTCGACGGATTTTCAGCTATTTCCCGCTGAAGGTGTGACAGGCGGACAAAGCATGCTCAATCCTCCATTGCACCTTATCCCGTCTCTGATGTTTTGAAGGTCCGTGTTTGCTCTGCTCCAATTTTGTATTTTTTATTGGACTTTTGAGATGGAAAACTGTTCGTTATCTTCAAATATTTTATATATCACTTTAATTCGTTAACAACCCAAAATTAACTAAATGTTCTAATTGAATTATTCAAATAACTACAGTAATTTTTAAGTTGTTAACTAATTACTTCCACATTACTATCTCTGAAACATTCCATGATTATTGCTTTTTCAATCTTGGGTTTGAAGTTGGATTAAAACCGATACTTCGCAAGGAATGGCAAAAAAAACAAGAACAACATCTTGACCTGAGAGCGCTGTAGATGGAATTTTCATTTTTTTTCATTGTTGAAAATTTACGCACATGTAACAACAATCAGCATAAATACGTAGAAGCAATAATACATAAGACATCATTTGATTAGGAAATGCAAGCTCTGATAGAAAAGTAAAATACACAATTTGTCGTTATAAATTTGTTTTATATGTTACATTTTACTCATACATGCCTAACAGAAGAAGATAAATCATATTTGTTTAACAAGCCTAATTACTGGAGACAATGTTGGTTGCTTATTTAATTATGATGAAAGGCAGCTGTTTACGAAATGTCACGTGCACCAGAGAGATTCGTTCAAGTGATCGGCCATTCTTGTTTTTGTTCCTTGAACTCCTTTGTGGGTACATATATCGTGTTTTATGGAAAGATCATCACCAGTTAGCAATCTTGTGTGGGTTGCTGTTAGATTTGTATTTTTTTTCTTCTCACAAGCACTGAGAAAAACGGTGTTGGAGTTAGTGTTTAATGTGATTAGACAATGCTTCATGCATGCTAAATAAATTGCAATGAGTTGAATATGTGAAGTTTTGTCTCCTCAAGTAGAACTAAATAATTTCCAACAATAAGATAAAAGTATTCCAGTCGTCTGGCTTAGGAAAGTGTGCCTATTCATTTGTTTCTTACAAATCAATTAAATTGCAACTTTAGAAAACTTTCCCCTTATTTTAATAAGTCAAAATTACATTGATGATAATTTTACTATTAATTTGTCTCAGTTGGAAATACAGTCGGCTCTTTTGTAGCACCTGGTACTGTAAACATTGCCTATGAGATATATGTCTCTTGACTTCAATAAACTGAACTATAACTGAACTGAACTTTATTTTTTTAAATTAATTAATTAATCAAATATTTTTAAATGTTTTTTTTCTATTCATTTTTTTTACAGAGAACTTGCGTAGTTGAATCTTAATTTAATTTTGTTTGCCTAAGTCTCAGCTTATAATCTTCACATGTCAAATTTATTATTACAATGAAGTTTTCTTTATATTGACAAACCATTCCTCAATTTATATAACAGTCATTTCGTTAACATTTTTTCTTGAACTTGAATTATTTTCTTGAACTTATATTAAACCAAATCAGACAAAGTTCCTCGGTACACCTATCTCGGGGATCAACTATATTGGAATATCAATAGAAGTCTGACTATCATTATTTTTGTTTAGTAAACATGACATGCAAAAGTAATGAATACCTCAAAGGCAATTGGCAAACTTAGCATATGATTATATATTTTCTTTCTTTTTGAGCTATGATTATATGTGTTTTTGTGGTTACAAAATCAGTCCATGGTAGGGTAATTTTGCGCCCAGTAAACACAAACTGGTAGTTGGCTTAGAGTGAATTAGAGGAATATAATATTTAAGCCAAAAGGGCACATGTATTTTTTAACGAGAGATGCTAAATCGCACTTGCAAAGCATACTTTTAGACATTCATTCAGTATTTAAACTACTCTAATCTATTCAACTTTGCTAGGCTTTTGTTTAAATCTCTTTTGTTAAAAGTTTGATTCCTCTTTTTTAATTCAAAGATAAAATGCAACTTCTTCCTTTGTAGATTTTAACCTTAAAAAACTTAACGGTTTACCTCTCTTTCTGTTATACATGTACTAGGAATTAAAGGATTTAGAGCAAATCCATTAAATAAGTTAATTGATAAAATTAAATTTATTATTCAACATTTTAAACTTGAAGAAGTCTATTTTCATTTATATCACAAACGAATAAATATATAAGGTTAAACAAAAAAAAAATATTTTTTTTTTTACAAAAATTCATTTTTTCTTTGTTCTGATTTTTTTCTGAATTTTAGCGTTCGTATATCAAATATTTCTGCGGGAAAAGGTGCTTTTATTTTTATACATGTAACCCTTCTAAATCTATGTAAAACCTTATAAAACCATGTTACATAAAACTATTTTTAAGAATTATTAGACAAATATGTTTTACAGTGAAAATTAACCAAAATGTTCATATATGTTAATACAGTCAGGCAAAAATTATGCATAGAGATAAAAAAAAAAACAGGAATAAAATTATACTATTCTATTAATAAATATCAATGGATCGCATCTTTTCCTCAGAAAAAGTACTGATAATCAACGTTATATAATCATTGAACAAGCCAACATATCTTTAACACCAGTCGTAACAATTTAATTTTTTTATAAAAAGGTAAGAATATATATTTACAAATCTTACTATTGGTGATCAATTAGCGCAAAAATATCGTTTTAAAAAAAATCGCGAATCTGCTAGAAAATAGAAATTAGAAGTCTTCATTTTAAAAATGATTATAAAATCATAGTTTCCACCATATTTAATGAATCAAAACACTTTCAAAAATATATATATATATTTCTGTTCATTTAGAACTGAAGCTTAAGGATACTCAATCCACTGTGATGTCACTTTGTACTAGAAGAAAACAATCTTCTAATAATATTACGGAAATTATGTTAAATTAACATACCCTTCCCGCGTAAATAAGGGGAAATATATTACGTTCAGGGGGGACACAGGATGTCTATTTCAATTCGATGAATCAGATTTATACAAAAAAAACATGGATATTTACAGAAAAGAAACCATTCAGGAAACGTAAATAGCCGTGTTAACGAGGGCTAATGGTGAAAATATTCAAACAACTTGGTGAGGATTTGCCACAATAGCTCTAAAATTTTAGATTGGTTTACTGCATCATTAGATTCCAGCATATTAACAACGGTTGTCAAACAGTATAAAACATTGTTAATAGTTTTGTCATAATTTAAACAAATTGATAAACACCCCCCTTTTTTCCAGAAAAAAAACTGAACCAGTGCGTGCTACATGTATTTACTTTAGAAAGAATTTTAATTACATATTGTCATTTATAGAAATAATCTTATCTGTACCGAGTTTTGGTCACCCTAACAAAAACACTAACCATGTAACTTAGTTAATCAAAGTGTCACTATAGTAAATCCAAGTTTTCAAAGTAACCACTATAGTATCAAGTGATCACTATAGTAAATCAAAGTTTTCATTATAATCACTTTAGTCAATGAAAGTGTCAAAGTTATAACTATTATAGTTAATTAAAGTTTTCAAAGTGATCACTTTAGTTTCATAGTTATCACCATAGTTAATCAAGGTTTAGTCAATGAAAGTGTCAAAGTTATAACTATAGTTAATTAAAGTTTTCAAAGTGATCACTTTAGTTTCATAATTATCACCATAGTAAATCAAGGTTTAGTCAATGAAAGTGTCAAAGTTATAACTATAGTTATTTAAAGTTTTCAAAGTGATCACTTTAGTTTCTTAGTTGTCACCATAGTAAATCAAGGTTATCACCATAGTCAATCAAGGTTTCTAACGTTATCACTACAAAAAAGTTTTTATAAACGAAAGTTAATCAAGGTTTTCATAGTTATCACTTTAGTAAATGAAAGTGTCAAAGTTATCCCTATAGGGAATCAAAGTTTTCATGGTGTCAAAGTTATCATTATAATTAATTATAGCAAACTAAAGTTAACTATATTTTTTGTCAGGACAATTTGATATTATTCATTTTTCCCTTTTTTGAAAATTAATTTCTCTCAAAGTCAGCCACACCTTCTAATGTTTTAACAACTAGAGGTACTGTGAGCAATGAGCTCATTAAATATTACCCCCGCCTCCCATAATGTCCATGTGTTGCTATGTATTATTGTTTTACGGTAATGTGTGAAGGGGAATAACTCGTCCTATCAAATGTTATCCAGAAGCTTCTATATGTGACGTCATAGGTAAACATATAATGGTAATGTCCATGTTTTGCTATGGGAAACCTAGAATACGTGTCGAATAAAAAAGTAAAATAGGAGGTGCACAATGGCAATATGTAATAAAAACTCTGTGAAAGTTTCATTAAATTTCACTCAGTAGTATAAGAGGAGTTACGGATAAGAGATAAAGTGTAACAGACGGACGGACGGAAATCCCGATTACTATATACCCTCCCACTTTTCAAGCGGGGGGTATAACAAGAAGGTTCAGGAGACATAAATAATTCTGTGCACTTCTTTTTTATCTTCTCTGTTTATTTATTATATATAAAGACTGATATTTGTTCGTATATTACATTATGCAATTTCATAGCACCCAATACGTATTATCGTTGTAAAGGTACTATCACATGTACGTACGTAGTATCAACAAATGATATAAAGTTTTTACATTTCTGGAAGAGTAATCGTTGCCTCTATCCAAATGGTTTTTAAAATTAAAAGCCACCAAGGTCAAAACTAAAAATAAGTTCTTTCTATGATGAAATATTCTCAAAAATTTCAAAGTAGTGTTTAATCAAAGTGATGAATTTTCAAGTCTGACAAAATCACAAGAGTGTGCTATAGATTTATACATGTTAAAGCAATTCATTTGTTACAGGAAGTTATTAGGTTTTTCTTCCATATGAAAATATATGTCACATCTGTAAAGCACTCTTATGATAGAAATGCTGGTCATTATGAGTGAAAATTAAGGAAAATTTTGTTTCTTTATATCTTATCTTGCATCAGACAAGCTGATGAGCATATATAAGAACGATAGATCACTTTTCAAAAGAATAGGCTTATCCTGTTGAATTCTTTTTTAACCGACTTGATTATTTTTGGCATGGCATTTGAAAGGATGTTTTGACATGTGTGCTTAATATTTGTCACAAATATACGTCAGGCCTAATTTTTCTGAACGGACATTATCTGTTTTAATACACCCCCCCCCCTTATTGATGAAAAAAGACACTTAAAACCTTATCAGTAGCAAGAATGAAGTCTGCAAATATGAAATATCACAAGTTGTAAATATCATCTCATCGTATTTCTTTTCGAAAATAAAAGGAAAATGTGGAATGGTCTTTCTTAACACCCTTTATTAGAAATGCTTAATAATATCGTGTTGCAACCCTAGATGGAGAAGAAACATCCTTGGTTAAGGAAACATCCTAAGTTACTTCCAGCATTAATGCAAATGGGTATAAAATAGTGAGTGGGTCTTACATTTATTATTGAAAAAATAAAATAAAATATTTAATAATTAATAAAAAGCAAGCAATAACCTCGTGTATGCTTTATTTCGTCAATTTAAGTGCTATTTTTTAATACCAAAATTTCCAAGATGTTAATGAGTGAAAATTATTGCCCATATCTGCATTTCAAATCATATTTCATTAACCAATAAATCAAAACTCGTTCAAACACAGGGCGCATCGTTGAATCCAATCATCATCATTGTGACGTCATTCATGTTCGCGTATGATATATGGCTTCCTCATTATATCATAACAATCAATTCAAGGCAGATGACAGAAATTAGGTGTTGATAGATTCGTCCTGATACTCTAGGATAAATTGGCTTGGTAAAATTCATTGACTCGAAGTATAATACGGTTAATGTCAATAGATATCAAGGTCATTTTATCTTGCCTTTGAACGTTGCAAAGAGTTTTCAGAACTTTTCAGTACTTCGAAAATTGTAGATAGTTGAGAAAAATGATATTTCAATACAGTATTCTATATGAAACGCAAATTTAAATTGATATTATATCTTAATTAAGTGGATTATCATTTGTAACAATATGCAAATATATAGATGCAATAACAAACAAATTTAAAAATATTTTTCATATTTTTTTCTTAATGAGTACATTCAGCTTGTTTTTGATCTCCCAAATCTTGATAAATTGTAATTTTATCAATGTGTATGTTAAAAATGTGTAAGAAAGCAACGACAAAAGTGGCACCAAAAACCTAATTCCATTGGAATTTACATTAATATATATATATATATTTTTTTATTTCTAATTAAGTATATTAAAGCATAATAATACAAAACCGTGTGTTTGCACCTAATAATTATAAGAATTAACTTACAGTTTATATAACATAATTGGAAAAAGATTGTCACAGTGGGTCTGTACATATATGTTCAACAATATCTTTTTCAGATGTAATTGATATCATTATTCCCTTTATCTTCAAATATGAAAGAGTATGAATTGGTACAAATAACCAATCAAGCTGAATTATTATATCCATACCAAAATGACCTCTATGCTAGATTTCATTTTATCTGACCCACAAAACAAGGATCTGACATTTAAGAAAAACGGCCCGCTACATTGATAAGTACAAATTTAAAAATAGCTGATAAAATCCGATGGAAAGAAATTTGCATCTAGGATGAGATAAAAATGGTTGTCTGATATTATTTAATAGTTGGTTTCTCGTTTGTCGGCGATTGCCCACGGCAAATCTTCATTATTTTCCACGCTTTTTCATTGCTATAAATATCGGCCTCCAGAGTCGGTCGATCAGTGAACCACGAGGATTTCGTACAACGATTAAGAAGGGAGAAGTTGTTTTGTTTTGAGTATACCACTCTGAAAGCTGAAGGTCTTATCCGATTTAACCAAAGTTAATAAGACTTGGTGACAATTTCTGACTTCCAAACTGAGCAGCTGAACAGAATAAGTAAAATTGGAAACAAAACGAACCCAGAGCAACAGACTGAACGATAAAAAGTCGTACTCATAATCTTAAGGAGATCGAGCACCTCTTAAGGAAAAAACGCTATAGAGCAGAAAAAGAAAACAGGAGTACTTACGAAGAAAAAGAAGATCTTCGACGTAGTTGCTGCATATAAACTACATTGCTGTCATTTAAAGACTTTGGACAGAAAACCAGTCAGAAAATGAAGATTTATAATATATCTGCCATTATAATTGATATATTACTTTTTTGGGTAGGAGTTATTTCTACATTACCAATCTCAAAGTTATGCTATCTCACAGACATTACTTCCGGTCCAACACGTGTAATTACTTCTGGTGAGTGCGGACTGAAATGTGGATCAAATGCCGGGTGTCTAACATTCATTATTTGTGATATTGCTTTTTCTAAGACATGTACAATTTATAAGCTTGCTTCCAAAGAAACATGCGGAAGAGAAGGAGTCAAATGCTCATACTTCATACAGGTAAAGATTTAACTCAGGATTAACCTAATTTATTTTATAACAGATTTTGCTTTTTGCCATTTGGTACATTTTATAGACAAGTTCTTTTCTTATGTATTAAATTAACAAAACTTTTAAGGATGTTTGAAATAATATGCATTCTATATTTCTTTTCTTTTTTCAGAACACTGTGTCCTCTGATTCTGAAGAAATCACGAAATCTTTAAGATCTAGTGAACAAGATATTATTGTCTCACCTGTTACCAAGACAACGACAACGATAACAAAAACAGTAACCACAACGTCTGTAGTGACATCATCATTTCCTGCTACATCACCTGAGATAAAGACCGAATCAGAGACATCTTCTCATGCGACGTCATCGACTCCCGATTATGCTAAGACGACAACTCAGGTCGATGATTCGACGTCAGATGAAACCACTGAAAGAACAGGAACGACAATCCTATCTCAATCACTGGGTTTAAATCTTTCAACACCAAGAAATGAAAGCGCGATAACCGATACCAGTACTTCCACAACGAGTGAATCAATGACAACGGAAGTTGCTGCTACAACAAAGAGTTTAAATTGCCCTGACCACCTTCCTAAGGAAATTTGTCAGCATTCAACATAAGACCTAATGATGGATTAATTCATTATTTCACTTCTGCCTTTCTAGGACACTTTTTGTTGGTAAAAAATATTATTTGTATTGAGACAAATCTTGGGCTTAGAGTAATGTTGGAGATTGCATAAAAGATATATGCTGGTAATATACAGTTCATGTTAGTCTTCTTATGTTTCCTCTTTTTAGATAGTTAGGTTCTGTATTACCGTTTCATAGAAACTATAAAAATGTCATGTTTCAAATCAAAGTTCATTTTTCAAACATTTATCTGTTGAAAAAACGAAATCTGTGATACACATAACTGATGTAAAATATTTTTGATGTTTTAATGAAATAAATTACATTTATATATAAAGTTTTTTTATTCGACTCATTCTCTTTAAAATTGCAACGCTTTACATATTTACCTGCAAAATATAAAAACAAATATAAAATAACAGCAAAGTATGTGGAGTGCATCAGTTTCAAAGTGTTAAGAAACCAGTCATGCCTAAACAGTTTTCCGCCGAATGCTCATCCACAATGGAAATTATGACATCAGAAAATTTCTCTCGTAAAAGGATTTTTCATTGACTGTCAAATTATGAGAATTTTACCTTGTTTATTATTAATATTATTTAACACACGTAAAATACAATCATGCTGAAAATATTCAAATATTAAAATATCAACTTTAGGCATGATTTTGCACGACAATTGATTCATCAGTTCTTCCAAAAGTGGAAAAGCTCGCAAATATTTGAAATTTGATTCATGTCGTTATGTTATATTTTCTTCACATAAATTCTTTTTTTATCAAACTATTTATATACAAAATATATCGCAAATGCCAAGCTAAGATGCCAATATAGTTTATTGATATCTGTTTCGTGTTTTTATTTTTTACTAGAGAAAACATTTATGGTATTAATAAAACAACAAAGCTTTCAGATAAAAAGGATTGAACAATATTGCATCATCATCATTTCATCCTGTTTTGTATTTATGTAACTATATGAAACATATGAAGATAACGAACAGTTTTCGAGATTAAAAGTCCATTAAACAATACAAAATAGGAGCAGAGCAAACAAAACTTCTAAAACACAGGTGTTATGGAGGATTGAGCATCCCCTGCTGACCGGTCAAACCCGCCCTGTGCTCCTTCTTTTGATTGGAAAATAACAGAAATATCCGTCGTCAATTCAGAGTATAAATAATCGCCAATCGTTAAAACATTGCTGTGATGTCATTCCATTGTTCTTGCAGTTTACATGTGGCAGTTCAAAATTAGTGATATTAAACGTAATACAGGCTGTCTCAGTACTGATATTCTTCAATATTGGACTGCTACTGAACAAAAGAAATAAAAATGTGATAATTTAACCAAACAGCAATTAAAATTTCTCACAAGGAATGATGATTTTGAAACATTGATCTTACAGAATTGCAAAATGAAAAAAAGAAATTAAACTTTCAATTACACTGAATATACTGTAATAGGAAAAAGAACATGTGGCAGACCAGCTAACGCAAATAAAAAAAACCCCACAAAAACCACAAAAAACGGGTTAACATCTAATAAACTTATTAGAATTGGAGAAGTGTTAAAGCCCCTTTCTCTGGTTTCTTGAAAAAGAGTGGGTACACTGGGGGTCACCAGAGAATCACATAAACTTTCAAAGCCCCCAAAATAAATTCATAATTAAACGCAAAGTTTATAAAGAGCACATTCAAAACAATTTTATTTCATTCTCTCATTAAAAGAAAAATGCCTAGATGCAAAATCAAGGTAACTAGGCTTTGTTTATGATAAATGAATACTTAATTCGACGGATTCGCAACAAATTTGAAAGAAATTTGAAGATTTTAAACGTTTTCCCCCAAAACTCCTGGATACTTGTTTATGTTTGTTTTTCTGTAATGGAACATCAAAAACAAAAACAATTAAATGGAATAGTGTACCGTTAGCACCTGCTTCAATTTCTGCGGACATTCTTCATATCGGCATTTTCCATTCCATATTCATCAATCACTTCATTGTCTGTATGATAATTGGCTGCGCTGGTTTATTCTCCGTGTATGTTTTAATAAAGGAAAAATTGTCCCCACTCTCCTTATCAAATTCTTTCAAATACCTTATTCAGTGTAGCCAAGTCCCTAAGTACTAAATACTTTTCTTTTAACCTGTATTCTTGAAAAAATTGCTTCAGTGGTCATTAACACCCTTGTCTTTTGTTCTAATATCGGACTGTCTCAGGTAAATCAAAAGCAATGTTTTAATACGGTATATGCCTCATACAATTCTGTATTAAAAAAATATCAGACAGTTTTCGGCCCTAACGGGCCGAAAACTGTCTGATATTTTTTAATACAGAACTGTATTCGGCAAAAATCCAATACTTAACTGATAGTACCTCGTCGATATATCTAAATGTCGAGTTGAAAGCCAGAGCAACTGTTTTCTTCTTTTAAATATTTTAGACTATTAAAGGCATTTCTGCAAGATGATTACAATAGTCTAGTTAAAAACAAACTTTTCGTTAGTTGTTTGATGAATATTTTGCATTTGAGAGATCGTCTACAAATCTGACAAAGAGCACTCGTTCTGTCTAACCGACCAAAATAATATTCTTATTTCTCCATGGCATTTTATCTAAACTCCTCGCCTCTGATGTTTAAAAAGGGTTGAACTTCATGTTTGCTCTGGTCTCTATCTTTTTGGACTGATGAATACGATAATATTCTTTATCTTCAATTTTCAGTTTAATGTGAATGGTCTTAGAATGCCTCTTTTCAAAGACTATAATTATTCACTTTTTCGAAGATTCAAAAGGCATGTGCAATGTATTATCCATCTTAAAATTAGATTCAGTCCAACATGCAAAAGTGACTTGAACATTATCGTGTTTCAGCAAGCTGCAATTAAGAATTTACCCGAAATAAGTTTTAGAGCATTTCATTCTTTATTTAGTTAAATGATACACAGGAATCTTTAACTGCTGTCTTCCAACAAGACAGATATATTAGGAATCTGCTTTTGCGCTTCAGTCAATTGAGCTTATCTCTAAGCAAGCTTCGATATTTTACTTCAGATTATCTCCAGTCCTCTCAATTTTACCTTCGAATTGGTAAAATAAAAAAAGTCACAGGAATATTATTAATAAGCTAGATTCAAAAATGTTTTCATTTATAAACCATTCTTCACACACCAAATAATATTGTCGACGGATTTTCCTGTTATTTTCCGATCATGACAAGAAGCACTCGGTTGGTTTGACAAATCGGCAAGGAATCCCTATTTCTCCATGGCACCTGATCCAACCTCTGAATTTGCATGATGTTTAAGAGGTCTGTATTAGCCCTGCTCCTGCTTTGTATTGTTTGAATAAATTATTTAGCTCGAAAAATAATGTTTGTTATCTCTCTGTATTTCATTTAATGACATGAATTTGTAAGTCTGCTTTGAGTCACCAACTAGTTAAACAAAACGAAGTTATTCTGGTTAAAATCAAAATAATATAATAAATTCTGTAAACCAACTTTTATTTGCGTGCGATAAAATTTCGCTAAGTTCGCTACAGCATCGTCATCGCAAATAATTCTCGCCGCGAACCGATACTTGACGCGCCTCTGTCTATCTATAACAGATGGAAAAAGGCCTGATTGCGAAAATTAATCGTCTCCAACTATTTTGCCCTTAGTTAATCGCGAAATAAAGTCGTCGCGAATAAAAATTTGTTTACAGAATGCAGCGGTATTATTTTTTATTTACTTTATTCATATTTTTATTTAGCTTGCAGATCAGTAGAGATTTGAAAATTATCTTCATATATTTTGATTTTTAGCATTCATAGAACAAATGTTTTTGAATTGATTAAATCTACATACTTTTTTAGGCCTTCAGTTGTTTTTAATTGCCGTCAATGTAAACCAAGTCGGGTTATGTGCATCGTAAAGAAAACTTGTATATATACATTACTGAATTTGTGTTGATTAGCGTCCAATTCGAGAATAATCTTACTAATGTACAGACGTTTTCGTATGTGATTATAGGGTTAACTTAAAGAACAGGCAGTGCGTGCGCCCAAATGTATGGTATGTTTACGTCTTAGGTTTAACAATGAGAATTTGAACCTGCTTCTCCCAATCACTAAGCAAACACCTAACCACTAGGCTGCTTTTGCTTACATATACATATATAACAAAATGTAGGATTATTTTCCCAATTAGATGATATATTAAGAAATTCAGAACGCTAACCTTCAAAATATTACTTTTTGATACAATCTTAAATATCAAGGCCTAATTCTATTCTACCTGACATTTGTATTTAAATGATATCTACAAGCGAAATCTACTTTGTTCACTGTTATTATAAACTACGCATTTAAGTCAAACTTTCGGTAGGCAACGAACGATTAAGTTTCCTTTGAAAAGATTGCCATCGACAGATTTGCGTAATATGCGCAAATATGCTGTATTCAGGAGAAATTGCATTTATTTTATCTCTTCAAGCAGGTTAAGTAATGGAATTGTGTGATTTCAAAGAAAAAAACGCATGTTTCATAGACCTTACACTCTCGTTAAATGATTAGAACATTTCTCATATTGTTTGACACGGTTAATACATAATGTGAAATTAATCCGTTTAATTTATACGAGACTCACACATTAGATTAATCATAATTTATGATACTATACACATGAAACACGGTCAGTTCATTTTTTAATGTGAATAACTTTTTCTTTTAGATGTTATATACAAGTATCTCACTTGGAAAAAAAAACTGGCTCTTCACGTAATAAAATCCTTTGAAGCTTAGTGGGCTTTTCATCAGACTTGATTAACCAGATTCATTTCCAAGTGAACTTTTAGTATTGTTTTTTATTTCTTTTACTTTTTTCAGAATTAAAAATCAACTATGGTAGTTTAAAGATGACTTTTAAAACGCAATTTGACCATGAAGAAAAGATAACTATCAATTCATAAAATTGAGGAAAATACCAGTGATGCTATTTGATAATTAAGATAATAAATGTGTACAAGGATTGCGTGTTCAAAGATCGTAACTCGATCTAATGAAGTTTCCTAAGTTTTTGGCTTTTGTGTTTTAACGACACAACACATTATATTGTGAAGGACAATTATACCCTAAACAATTAATGTTTAATGGTGAACTTAAAAATTTTATCAAAATTGCGTCAGTCATTATTTGTTATCATAATGAAATCCTCCCTCACCGACGTGACGTCATTAATTAAGATAACTTCTCCTGGTAGGAGTTAATTACTCTTGAACAGAATAACTAATTAACTCCAGTGAAATATGTCAATTTTATGTTTAGCTCAAATTTATCAACAAAAAATAATCACAAAAGTAATTAGCTCTGAGAAAACAAACTACTCATATGCATGGATTGACTGAATAATGTATTTTGAAACTATGACAGGAAAGTTTGAATAAATGAAAATTCGATAGGTTCAATAACAAACAATGGACCGTTTCAATAATAAAATGCATTCTATGATTGTTACATGTAGTACGCGAATAAGTATTGCAGTAATTTCGCAAGCATATTTTATAAATATTTATTTCGCAATTGCTGCAACGTTCATTTATTTAAAACTAGCTTAGAAAGTTAATACGATAAAGGTATAATACAAGGAATGATAATTTATTTATTGTTCGAATTTAAACCTATATATATATATATAATGAGCTGATGTGCTTAACGGTGTTTACTGTCTGATAAACGGCATCGGTTTCTTAAGTAATCAACAAGATAAAATTCAGTGAATGTAAATATATTTAAAATATTGCTCATAATTGAACGTAATGGTCATCAATTAAAGTTGGTGCCCACATATATAGCGTATTGGTTAGGGCATCTGCTCTGGAGTCGCTGAGTAAGGAACTGGTCCTTACTTTAAGAGTTTGAATTCACTGCAAGATATGAATACCGATCCTTCACATCAGACTGAAAAAAAAGAGATCGCAGCAAGTGTTAGCACAAAAAAAGGTCCTTAACTCCTCAAGGGTTCTGAGTGCTGAGTATAGGGTTGAATTTGCAGCCCTCAAACGGTAAGTAGTGGCGTTTCCATATGACAGATATATTCTCGAGAGGGAATTTTTAACAGCAATTAAACAAGCAAACATTATGGAATAGTTAGGTTTATTGTGACTTTATGAATATAATTGATCGAATCCTGATTTACCATTTTTATCGGTTATCACATAATAATGTAGAAAATGAAGCATTTTTATTAACTTAGAACATGTAAAAAGTTTTTTCTATATTTTATTGAAGAATTCACAGTCTAATTCATGTGTTTATTTAGATTTTTGCTATTAATATTTATTTTGATATTAAGCTGGTTTAATCATGAATCGGAATATATTTCAGAAAACAATTAATTAAATTTCGAGTTCGTGGGTCATTTATAATAGTAAAAGGAAATGAATACAGAAACAAATATCTACCTTATAGTTTTTACTTCTAACAAAGATATAAATATTTCATTGCAAAAATGGTAATATAACATATCAAAACTTGTCTATATATTGAAGGAGTTTTTCATTTCTTTTGATAATATACTTTTAAAATTTGATTCATTTGCGTATTTTTGTGTCAAAACGTGTCGTTTGTACTTGATCATCTCGCCTTGACCTGTATTTTACTTTCAATTGTTCCGTGAATTAAGTACTTATTCCCCCGATTGCGTGTTGTAGGTGTATTATGTCAGTATATCGCGTGGAACTTGGAAGCCAAGGATTTCAATGACAGATCTTGAACAAAATGAACATTTTTATCTTAATGCATTACTGTTTTTCATGACGTACAAATCCTCTAATTGTTTTTTCCTGCAATTTTAATGTGACCTCCTGGCAAGAGATCCTTAACATAGTATATCAGTCAAATTCCAAAATAATACATTCGGAATGCAAATTGTTTCATTAGATTGAGTGAGATTAATGTTGTGAAAAATGCATGCAAACATACACTTCAAGCTTAAAAAAAGAATTCTTATAAAACTCTAGGCCCAAAAAATGACATCACTCATAATTCTATATTGAAGTATTTCACCTTTTTTCCTAAAACGTCTTGAACCATTTCTGAAAGCAAAACTAGATATGTTTGTATCATAAATCAATTTTCTTGCACGATAAACCATTGACGAATCTCTTTGCAAATTTCAGTTGAATAAAGTATTCTACTTTTCTTCTTAATTTTTATAAGTAAAATTAATGCTCAATAATTTCTAGCAACCTGCCTTTATTTATAACTTTCATAATACATGTCCGATGTTTTATTCATTTAGAACTGTTTTCAAATTACAGTCAAGGTTTCAGTCTATTTGCATTCAGATGTGGATTTAATAATATGCAACAAATTAAAATGACAGAAAGACAATAATGTCATTCTATTTAAAAGATGATTTTTCTAATGGTTTGAGTTGGTTATCAGAATCAAATTCCTCAATGATAACCTTCAAAATATTTTATATATTTGGCTTTTCTTTTTTGTAAATCTTTTAGGCTGGATAAAATGATTTACATAATTCAGTATTTTTCCATAAACTTAAAAAAAAAACCTTTCTATAAAAATGTGGTTACAACTGACATTTTTATATGATATATTAATGTGAATGTAAATCATTGTAGTATTTTTTAAAACAGATTCTTAAAACAAACTGGAATTACACATTGTTTTTTTTTCACTTTTCAAACCTTAAGGTTTAGCATGAACAACAATCAACGCTTCAGGTATAGCAAAGATATCGTTATATCTACCGCAATAATAATAGCAAATTAACCAAGGAAGGCAATTGGTAGATTTTACAGGATGTAAGGTGATGTAACAGGACTTAAGCAATCTTGTTTAAAGCCAGGCTATTGATAGACAAGTTGATGTTAAAGGGATTATACCAATCTCGATTGAAATAAGCATTTCGTAAATCCGACCGTCGTTTGGTGAACTTGTTAATAAATATAATTTATCATTTACATTAAATCAATTGTTCCGTATATTTTTTTAATGGATAGTTCTCTTCACCTCTTTCACATTTTCATGTCATAATAGTCATGATAATATACAATGCTTATTAGTAAAACGTTTAGATGGAGCATGTGGAGATGCATATCGAGATAATGTACATTATCCAATATCAAGGTCCATGGAACAATACAAAATAGGAGCAGAGCTAACACGGAGCTCTAAAACATCAGAGGTGGGATCCGGTGCCATGGAGGAGTGAGCATCCTCTGCTGATTGATCACACCCGTCGTGTGCTCATTGTCATGATCGGGAAATAACGGGAAAATCCGTCGTCAATTCAGTGTTTAAATAAATGACTAACAAGTATGAAAGTATGAAAAACGTCAGTCAGCATTTGACTCAATGATAAATTGTATTGCTGACAAGGTCGTTGTATCAACCAAAGAACTTACGAAATGATGACTTTGAACGAAACGGCTGATATTCTTGTTTCATCAAATTGTTGGTTAATTGACTCGTTTTAGAAACTGTTCATACGTAGAGCATGCTCTTGCATATCTAATCAACAGAGATATATAAACGCCGTATGCAGGTGATGAAGGTATATTGCTGCATACAGTGTAAGTATGGGATGTTGACGAGAGAAATTTAAAGTCATCACGTTTATTATAGAGCTTGTTTGTTAGATTACCATAAACGTCTTTTTCAAGTATTGAAACAGATGTATCAGACTATGTGGTATCTTTTATCTTAAGCCCACCAGAAAAATCGTATCGACATAGGAATGGAAAGTACCAATGTTAATTGACAACACGTCGTCGATATATCTAAATGTCGAGATGAATGCCACAGCACGTGTTTTCTTCTTTTCATTCATAATATTTTGCACAAATTCTGCTTCATATGAATACAAAAATAGGTCTGCTAATAGCGGAGCGCAATTGTTAGCTATGGGAATTCCAATAGATTGTTGGAAGACCTGGTCTCCAAAAACCACATTGATAGTCAAGCATCTTTTGATGTCTAATTCAGAGTACTTGTGTGTGCAATCAGAATGTGTTTTAACAAAAGAATTCTGCAAATGACCAATGACAAAGTAAGTAAATTTAGGAGTTCAATCTTTATGCACCTATACTCTATTGCTATCCGTTTTTGCCCGTCGTCGTGCGTCGTCCCTCGTGCGCTGTGCCTAAACATTTGAACATTTACAGCTTCTTCTCCGCAACCACTCAACCAATTTTAAGACAAAGCATCTGTGGGTGAAGGGGAACAAAACTTGTGATTTGTATGGTCTCTGCTCCCTTGGGACACGAGGGGTGGAGCCAAAACCACTAAAATTAATGCAATCTTTAAAAATCTTCTTCTTTACTCCTGGACATCAAGCAGTCAAACTGTTGGCATGATTGTAACCAGCATTGTGTCCTCTACAAAAATTGTGAAATTTATGGCCCCAGGGTCAGTAGCTCTGGTGTTAGGGTGGGACTCTATTAGTTATACGTATAGTAAAAATGTATTAATTCCTTTATATTTTTCTTCTCTGTTCCTGGGCATTAGATAAACTTACCAAGTATATGCAATACCGACCAGGCCCAACCTGACACAAAGCAGTCCCAGAGCAGTCCCAGGGACTGCTTTCTGGGGCTGCTTAAGCAGTCCCAGAGCGGTCCCAGAGCAGTCCAACAGCAGTTCAAGAGGGGTCCCAGCAGTCCAAGCGGTCCCAGAGAGCAGTCCCAGAAGTCCCAGAAAGCAGTCCCAGTGGGTGGGGTTTATTGGTTTAATGGGCGGTGCTTACTCAGAAATGAGATATCCAATAAACAATGAAACTATAATAGGATCTAGAAATTGATTCTGGGTAGTATGCCAGGAATCCTTACATATATGCGAGTATCATTTATGAACAGTGCGCGCATAGAAAAAAATTGAAATTATAATATTTATTTCAGAAAGAAGGCTTTCACACCTGCATACATGAATTACACTGAACATGAATATTTAATCACAAATATTGGGTAAATTAATAATTAATTTTCTATATTTTCTGTGATTGAAACTGGTTCCCATATTTATACAGAAAACGTGAATTAATTATTTTCCACCAGAATTGGCTTTAAATAGATCTTATCATTATATGGCCAATTTCCATACTATTGGGAAACTCTAAAGGAGTTTCTAAAGTATTGAGACTTTAAAAAATTCTTTGATAATTTTGACAAGTATTATTTTTCAGTCATTATTATTTTTACTGACATGTCAATTTAATTATCGTTAATCTTCTCTAGCTCTATAATACTTAGCTTCAAGTGTTCCATTTGTAAATGTTAGTGTATGTCTGTAAATCACCAGAATGGAACCCTCAGATTAAGTTCAAAATTAATAAATCCCGAAAGAAATTTATTCACATTTCATTTTTCACCTTTTATTCGCATACATGAATTGAAATTACGGTCATTGTTTACCAGCATGTTCAATCATGTGTAACGCTGATACAAATACCCAAATAACATGCATTGATTTTCTGCTCAAAGCCGAATGAAACCATGGTTGTTGATACCATTTTATAAACATTAATCGGCCACGTAAACACTAGCAAAACACAGAAGGAAATAAATCACAATTCCCGTATTATCAATTTTTTTTCTTTGAAAATGCATTCTTTTAATAACTTGTTTATAAATTAAAAGCTACCTGTAATTCATTAATAAATTCCCTCAATGTTTAATCACATTGTTTATGTTACGGAAGAATGGTAGCATAATTTTATTTCATGGTCATTTGATATTTTTTTAGGTTTTATATGAGGGTTACATGGAATACTCTTTTTTTACCTTGGTTCTTGTATAACGTGTAGCTTTTTCAATTAAAAAAAACTTATATCTAAACGTAATGCTTTTTTAAATATAGCACCAATGCAAATTTTGAGTATGTAGGCATAATAAAAATGCCTACATGTAGATATTTTTTTCTCATAAACCTGTTACAGTAGTTTATTTTTAGGGATAACAATTTTCTCATTACTTCCTTTTTTAACTTTATTTTTTTTTATTTATTCTAAACAATACATTTGTGTAAGTAAAAAGTTCCTGAAAATATTCATTATCTATGATATTCTCTACTTATAAAAAGCATGTAAGAAATCCTTCCTTTTTAAACAGTTTAATCCCATCTCTGCTGCAAGTAATCAAAACAATAGGGAGCCTGCAAATTCAGAATATACAAGGGGGCGGAGCTATCATGTAACTCAAAACCTTTTTCACACATTAGTAAACAAAGGAGTCCCAAAAAGCAGTCCCAGAGACAGCTGGGACTGCTGGGACTGCTTCTTAGAGCAGTCCCGGAGCAGTCCCTGAGTCTCAGAGCAGTCCCACAGCGGTCCCAAAGCAGTCCCGGGGACTTCTGGGGACTGCTTTGGTGTCAGGTCGGGTCTGGTCGGTACTGTATTTAAAATGAGCGAGAATGCCTCTTCCAAAACTGTGAATTTTATGGCCCCAGGATCAGGGGTTCTGGTATTAGGGCGGGCCTCTATTGGTTATGTAGTAAAAATGTATTAATTCTTTGGAAAATCTTTTTCTCTGCTCCTGGGTATTAAACAAACAAAGTAAGCACATAGTGCTAATGATCGAGAAAGCTTCTTCCAAAATTTTGAATTTTATGGTCCCTTGGTCAGGGGTTCTGGTGTACGGTCGGAACTCTATTGGTTATGCAGTGAAATTGCATTAGTTCTTTGGAAAAGCTTCTTCTCTGCTCCAGGGTATTAAACAAACAAAATTAGTACATAATTATAATGAGGGAGAATGCCTCTTCCAAAATTTGGAATTGCTTCCCCAGTGTCAGGGGTACAAGTTCTAGGGCGGAGCTATAAAGATTATATAGTGAAAATGAATTATTTCTTTTACAATATTCCTCTCTGCTCCTGAGTATCAAAGAAACAAATTAATTACATAGTTGTAATAAGGGAGAATGCCTCTTAAAATTGTGAATTGCATGGCCTCATGGTTAGGTGTTATTGTGTTAGAGTGGGGATTATATAGTGAAAATGCATACATTCTTTAAAGATCTACTCCTCTGCTCCTGGGTGTTAAACAAATGGACTGTGTCCTTAGCTATGATGAGGAAGGATACTTCTTCCCAATTTGTAAATATCATGGCCCCGGGGTTATGTGTTCTGGTGTTAGAATGGGGCTTTATGAATTATATTAATTAGTGAAAATGCATTAAATCTTTTGAAATCTTTTCCTTTCCTCCTGGTTAATATGCCAATAGTCTAGGTACATATTTATGATGACGAAAGGTGCCTCTTCCAAAATTGTGTATTTCAGGGCCCTTTGGTTAGGGGTACAGCGGGGAGGTGGGGGTACATAGTCTGAAAAATAAAGGAATGCTTTGAAATCTGCTCTTTGGTTTAATCAACCACTTATGATTAAAAGGAAATTTAAAACTTCTAATAGATTTTTCAATATTTTAAATATGTTGTCCTAGGTTCAGTGGTTCCTGTGGGTTGGGGTGCACAACTGGTGGTTATAAAGTGAAAATGCATTTTCTCTTTTTCGTTACTCTGATCTATCCCTGGGTACTTAATAAGCAAAATAAACATTTAAGTGTATAGTTATGATAATAACGGCGCCTCTTTAATTTTTGTTAATTTCATGGCTTTTGATTAAAAAAACGAACCAAATTCAATTGTTGGAAAGTTGTTAGATGATACTCAGGTGATCTATAATACCAATGGGCCTCTTGTTGTTGAAAAAGCAGCTTGCAATGATATAAAAAAAACCTGGATATTAATTTATCGCGGGGAATGGTTGTGTATAAATTTGAAAGTCGTACGTTTTTAAGCTGTTGATTTTGGGGAAAAAATCTTGTTATTTCAAATTGTCCAAAAGTTCATTAAATTTTTGAGCATCCACATTTGATTCTGATGCATAACATGCATATTAACTATTGCTATCGCAATAATTATAACCGATACAAGTACTAAAAAAGTTACTTTCATCGCAAATTTAAACTTCTTATATTTCATATATACGAAACGGTTGGATTGCAAGAAAAGGAGAATTTAAAAAAAGCTTATGTGTATTTTGGTTGGATTTATACATAATAACATATTTACCAACACTCCAATGTTAACACAATGGTTATACATAGCATGTAAGCAATACTTTATCCTTATCACTTGCTGTGACCTTCAACTCGACATTCAAATACATTGACGTCGTATTGTCAACTGAAAATGGTAATTTCCATTCTTATGTCGATACGATATATCCTGGTGAGCTTGAAATAAAAGATATCACAGAGTCTGGCACATCTGTTTCATATTGGAATATTTAACCTTAAAAGAGACAATTCTAATTACCAAGCTCTATGATGAACTCGATGACTTTAAATTTCTATCGTCAACTTCCCTTCCTAATGTAGCAATATACCTTCATCATATGCATACGGATTTTACATATCTCAGTTGGTTCGAAACGCAAGAGTATGTTCTACGTATGAAAAAATTCTAAAACGAGGTAAATTTTTGACGACCGACTGGATGAAACAAGAATTTTAACAGTCTCGATTATATTCATCATTTTGTAAGTTTGATGGTCGATACAATGACTATGTCAGCAAATACAATTTATCATTGAATCAAATGATGCCTGACATGTTTCATACTAATTGTTAGTCAATTATTTATACACTGAACTGACGACGAATTTCCTTGTTATATCCTGATCATGACAAGGAGTACTAGGCGGGTGGCAGGGGATGCTCACTCCTCCATGACACCTAATCCAACCTCTGATGTTTTGGAGGTCCGTGTTTGCTCTGCTCCTTTTGTATTGTTTTATGGACTTTTGATCTTAAATTATCCCTGAAAATTATTATATATTTTTTATGATCTTATAAGGGTACATAAATCAACGAATTAAAATATTCCCTCCAAGTAGTAATGCTAACATTGCAATTATTGTGCTTTTGCAGGTCATTGAAAAAAATCTCTTATTATAAATGCACTCTTCTTGTTCCTGTCTGTTAAGATAGCGATAATTATAATAATTAGGGGGATAACAGCTTGTCAAAGAGATTAAAGGATTTAGGATATGAAAGCCTTTATCTCGCATATAACGTTGTTGGTACTTTAAGAATATGTAGTCAGAAACAAATTATGTTTTGTGAACCTCAAAGTACACATGAACTTGTAAATAATTATCCCAAATACTGAAAAGTACATTTAAAATTTTTTTAACAACTTGATATAGTGTTTTATTTTTGTCTATTCTCTTTAATACGAGGGTTGTCCGGTAAAATTACGGACAAGGCGTTTTTCTCGGAAAATAATAGGTGCATTTGGTTGATGTTTTTAGAAAATTTTGTTTATTTATATTACATTTAGAATACAGTTTGATTTTTTTAAATATAGACAGTCGCTCGCGTGGTGCAGTGGTTAGAGCGTCCGCTCTAGAGTCGCGAAGTAAGGTGTTGATCCTAACTCGCAGGTTCGAATTTTACTGTGAGACGTAGAAACCGGTACTTCGGATAACACCGTATAAACCGAGGTCCTGTGTCACAGAAGGTGCTGGCATGAAAAAGATCCCTCTCTGCTAAATGACCCTTAGTACAGAGTTTAGGACAAAATTTGCAGCTCTCCATCGACAAGTGGTGGCGTCTCCATAAAAAAAGTGAAAAATTCTCGAAGGGACGTTAAACAATATACAATCTATCAAATATAGACAAAAATAAAGTTTTTTTTATTAAGGACAGATGATACAAACAAATTTTTTCTTTGAAAAAGATTTAATATCATGTCACAAGTTTAGAAAAGTGGATGGTTCTTCGAATTATTTCTCCGAAGAACTGGAAAATGAAATAGACTTGGAAAATATTAGTAATATTTCAATGAAAAAAACAAATATAGACAAATCACATTCAGTAAAGGTTTACAGGTGAAAATAAATTTCAGAAAATGTTATCTTGGCGCTCAAAGTGTAATATAAACCTTAGAAAAATATACCAAGCCAGGTTAATTATAAGAAGAAGATCAAAATGACAAAAAAAATAGCAATATCACATAGGCTGAATTTTACCATTTAGCTTTTCCATATAAAATTCACCTGGCTTGGTATATTTTTCTTAAGTTTATATTACACTTTTAGCACCATGTTAACATATTCTGAAAATTGTTTTCGCCTGTAAACCTTTACTGAATGTGATTTGTCTATATTTGTTTTTTTCAATGAAATATTAATAATATTTTCTAAGTCTTTTTCATATTCCAGTTCTTAGGAGAAAAAATTCTAAGAACCATCCACATTTCTAAGCTTGTGACATGATATTAAATCTTTTTCAAAGAAAAAATTTGTTTGTATCATCTGTCCTTAAGCCTGAATGTGCACAGGGTTCGGTCATACGGCGCACAATTAAAAACCCAGGGTTTCACTTCAGAATACACTTGTATTTTTTTCTCGAAATAAAGGTGTAAAATACAAATGACTGCAATAAAAATAATCCTATTTTAAATCCATTTTCTATTGTGTCGTCTATTTATAAAAAACTAAGGCGTTGTTTAAATTTTGCTTTTTCCAGCATTCGAAATGAGAAAGTGGTAAACACAAAAACACGAATGGCGACTTTTAATGACGTAAAGGCGCACCAAAGAGCAATTCAGTTCGATTAAGATGTAGTAATGAAGTCCTAAAAACTTCACTTCTAGTCCATGGGTATAGCAAAATATACGGACTAACATAAGACACTGTCACTGTAGACCGTCGATATAATAATGCTTTTTTGTAAAATGATAATGAGAATGATGCCCATAACATACTAATAAATCTTCATCAGGTCTCATATGTGTGCAAGATTTGTTCATTGACTGTTTATGAATGAATAAAGGAAAACTTAAGAATGCGCATGAAAAAAATCTTAATTTTAATTGAGGCATATCCAACATTTTTAGCAAATAGGAAACGTGGGACTGCTTTAGAAACTTTGATATAAACATCCTAGCAGCATAAGGGGATACAACACTTGACATAAAATTTCATGTTTTTTTTAATTTATGCATAGCTCTATTTGAAATTTGTTATGTATATTGATGAAAAGCGTAAAAAAAGAGCGCACTGATTACTACAATATAATCTTGGTAATTTTTCTACGATTACACCAGACAACCCTCTTATATTACATACAATATATACTTATTGTATAAGTATTTAACATTAACTTTTGAGAAATTTGAAGGGACAATGTTCTCTTGAAAGCAAAATTTTGGTGGATCACGGGGACGTAATTTGGTTGGCAAACTCGGATATTTAGATGGATATATGGAAATATATATATTGATTATAATTGTTCGTGGGGATGTAAATCGTGGATAGTGGAGGTCAAAGAAATCCTCGAACATTGGTCCCAAAGGAACAATAATGATTCCACAGTATTCATTATTTTAATGATGAATTCCCTTATTATACTCCCCGCTTGAAAAGTAGGAGGGTATATAGTAATAGGGATTTCCGTCCGTCTGTCTGTCCGTCCGTCTTTTATGCTTTAGGGTACCGATCTCTTATCCGCAACTCCTCTTATACCAATGAGTGAAATTTAATGAAACTTTCACAGAATCTTTATTATATATTGCCATTGTGCACCTTCTATTTTACTTTTTGATTCGACAAACATTTTGGGTTTCCCGGCCACAGCAAATCATGGACTTTTCCATTATAATCATATGGGAGGCGGGGGTAACATTTAGTGAGCTAATTGCTCACAGTACCTCTAGTTTAATATTATATTCACAAATAAATGTATATTTAAAGTTATAAATTATCTTTTATAACGTTAAATATACATTTATTTAGAGCAAGGCTTCCATTTCTGAGGAAAATTCGACAACGCCCATTCCGGGGAGCGAACTCACGACCCCGAGATTGTCAGTCCGACGCGCTACCGATTACGCCACAGACGCCGTTATCAATAATATTGTACTATAATATATATAAACTAAGTTTCAAATATTTTATAATAAAAAGATTAGAAATAAACAAAATAATTCTTCTAAAATAGTTTCTTGCAACCCCCTTCCTTCACTCAAATAATATTCTCTAAAACTATCTGTAGATTATACCTAAAGCATGGAACGTTCAAAATTAAAGAAAACAGATTGTGACGTACACGTCGCATAAGGGGACGTCATAAAAGAGTAGACGAATGTTACAGGTGATGAAACATTGGGAATGAAGAAAATATTGCCGTTTTTATACAGTAACAACAGTCAGCATAATAATAACAATAGTGTTGTGTTTTGCGTGCACTATGCCTAAATAGTAGTCAGGGTTTGACACATAGTGCACTCGCCTCCGGCTCGTGCACCATGTGTCAAACCCTGACTACTATTTAGGCATAGTGCACGCAAAACACAACACCTTTATATAAATATTGACTTATGAACAGTTAAATATTTACTGGTGATCTAACCATCGCCTTGACCTTTAGATTGTCATAGATATTACTGAGTTTGGAATTCTAATATTAATTGATGGGATTATGAACTTTATCGTTAAGTCCTGTAATTTCTAGGTAAATGCTTTCCGAGCCCCATTCGTTAGTCTTAACTAATAACTAAATATGAAACATACATGTAAACTAACTTGAGTAGATATTCTCCTTTTTGTATAACATGTGTTGGAAATAGTTACTTCCTTAACTCATGAAAAATATCACTCAACCGTCTCTCTCTCTCCCTCTTTTATTTCTTTCCCTCCATTTCTCTCTCAAAAGAAATTAATCTAAATTGGTTGCATCAGCAATCTATTATTTGAACAATAATTTCAAATCTTATTAACTTTAAAGGAATTATGAATACCGATGAATGCGATGATCAAATGACAAGTGCCTATAATCTGCTTTATCCAATTATACTATTACAAAGCGATATGAAAAGAGGCTAAAATATAAAACTGCTATAAACGTGAAACAGTCTAAGGGCCAATTTGATAGTAATAACTGGCGTGACATCTCTTAAACAGATGTGTTAAGCTGACACACTAATCAAGGGATCAATTACCTCTCCAGCACAAATCCATTTTACTTCTCGTTCTAGAGATCATAGACCAATCGTACCTTCAACATCGGAGAACTCCGATCAATAATGGGAGATAACACACTAGAGTGAAATGATTGTGAATTTATCAAATAAATGGACAAAAGATGAATTCTGGTACTTATCTCATATTAATGGGTAATCATAAGGCTGCAGCAACTATTATGCTATTCAATTACCGGTGAAAATCGATTCAAAGTCTCATTTAATATGAATAAATAAAAGACATCTTATCAATATTTCAAATTTTGATCTGTTGGTGGTGTTTTGATTTAATAATTTTATGTTCATATTTTCCCCTTAGTATATTATAACTTTTACAAACATAGTCTTCCTGTTTGATAGAAGTTGCTTGCTTATCAAACTTTACCCTTTGTCATTTATATTTGGTATTACGCAGATATGAATATTTTATCGTTGTTTTTGTATAGTTAAAAGAGCGTAGGAAGTATTTGCTCGACAGTTGTACAAAAATTAAAAGCAGAACAAAGAAACTTAACAAATACTGCACTAAGATTTTAATCGTGATAATAAAAATACCCAGACTGTCTAGCTATATTTTAACCTTTATTAAATATTTTGATCATCGTTGCCGAAAGGGAAAATAAGAATTTTATATTACATGTTCACATTCAAAGATGAATATTTTCAATTAAAAACATAATCGTAATTGTATTTAAATTGTATTTTATTTGAAAATAAAATTATGGGTAACATATAAATCAAGCAAGACGTTAATGTAAAATGTTCATCTCTCTCTCTCTTTCTCTCTCTCTCCCTCCCTCTCTCTCTCTCTCTCTTTTAAATATATGTGATTTTCTTGCCATTTCATGAAATAGAACTTTTGGAACACTGGCAGAATTAAAAACAAACAAAAATGTTATTACCCTGTGCCAAAGGAAAGCTTTGTTAATCTCTAGCGAATAAGTTTCGAATTAGAAAAATATTAACGTATGGATCACATAATGAGTATTCAATGTAGTTAAGATTTCTCGAACTTTTATTTGGAGCACTCTTATATTATGCAATAAACAAGTTATGATGGGAAATTAATGACGTCGTTAAAGATTCTGCTTTTTCGTTTATTTTTTTTGTTTTTCCCGCCAAATTTTGTGACGCTTGTGTTCCCGGCAAAACACAGTCTGAAATAATGATATTTGGGTATACGTATATTTGCAAATTTAGTGATGAATTGTTTTGGCCCCGAGTTCCTCAGATGTTGTCATGAAGCAAAAAAAATATTTTTGGCGCTTTTCGTGGATCAACATCCGTTTTTGTTGACAACGGATAAGTTTTGTCTTCTTTTGTCGGAACTACACGTCTACTTTTCAAATGTCTCTGAGTGGACGATATAAATGCTTTAAGTGTATTTTCCAGTTAGTAAAGATATTATTTTTTATTTTAAAAAAAATGTTAAAAGATAATGATATATTAAATTAGTGAAAATACTGAAATGAAAAAAAGAATAATATTTTTTTGATCCAATAAGGAAAGCATTTAATCATAGCAAGAATTAATTATGTATTATTTTGCAAAATCTGTAAATATGTTTTTGAAATACGTCATGATGTCTAGCTCTCTGAAAAGTATCCTGCGTTTAATAAAACGCAGTCATATATCAATTAATATACTTAAACTTTTTTCCAGATGGTAACAATTTAAGTGTTCTAGATCTAGTCAGTTTTAGCAAACAACATAGTAATAACTGTTGAGAGAACGAAAAGTTTATCAAAACAAATACTATCTTTTAAAGGAAACACGTAGTCTTCATTGCATTCTTATAAAAATCAAAATAATATTGCCACATTTATTTTGTTTCACAAAACCTTTTGAGTCTAGGAGGAAAATTATGGCAATAAAAAGAGTAGAATGACATCAGAATATTCTTCATAAATTAAGAATAAATAAAACTTAGCTATTAGGTCCTGCATTAAGTGTCAAACCGCTTTATCTATGTCAGTGGATCATGTAAAATTCATTCGATAAGGAGGGAATTTGGTGCAGACTCATTTCCACATCATTTTAAAGCTTAATGGATCCAGGATATCCATAAGAATTTGTATCTGATTTATCTACGGATGATGAAATTTTATTTGGAAAAATTGAAAGAAAAAAATTTACAAAAAGTCACTGCACATTAAATTAGAATAGAAATTTTGTAAGCTGATATTTTCTATTATATATTTATGGGTCGATGATTATTTGTGAACGACATTGCATTTATTTCAATCATACCGGGAATTTAAATGGTTAATTCCTTATACATGTACACGAATCTCACTGTGGGACTTTGAGACCGGTCCTTCGGATGAGACCGTATAAATCGAGGACCCGTGTCGCAGTAGGTGTTAGCATGAAATAGATCCCTCGTTGCTCAATGGCTGTCAGAGCCGAGTATAGGACAAAGTTTGGAGCTCTCCCACGACAAGTGGTGGCGTCTCAATATGAGGCAAACTATGGAGAGGGGCGTTAAACAACAAACAAACAATATAACTTACAATTACAGATTCAGATGATTAGTCGAAGTTTAATAGATTGTAATATTGTAAAATTTCAATTAATCATGTGGCAGTGAATATATGATGTTGTAAATCTTCTATTCACCATGCAATGTTTAATCATAACAAAGCAACTGTCAATACATGAAAGTAGCAGCCATTGTGTTGTCTTGGGAAGATTTTTGACACTACTGCAAATTTCAACTTCCAGTCAAAGTATATGGCTTCAAAAAGACTTTCTTTTTCAATGTGCTTCTCGAATTTATGCGCTGTGGAAATTTTCTTTATTTTTTTCAAACTGCAAAACCATTGTTCATTTTCTAATTGCTTAACAATTGTAAAAGTTTTTATCTAAATTAAGTTTGTTTAATATCGTCCCGTCGAAAAGTTTTCACTCATCGGGATGCTACCATTTACCTGTAGAGGACTGCAAATTCTAGGGCTTTTAAGTGATGAAGAATATTTGCCAGCACCTATATGGAATTGGAAAGGGTGGCCTCGGTTTATAAGACTTTATTCGAGGCTGGTCTACTAGTTCCGCACTGAGATTAGAACTTCTTACTCTACGAATTTAAATCAAATGCTTCGACACTGCACCGAGCGCCTTCGTTCTTATTTGACATGAATTTTACATTACATACTTTTGAAACCATTAAAAAGATTGTAAAGGTCTCACAAAGGGTAGTTCTTTAGCAATTTTATTTTTGTACAAGGTAAATAAATGACATTAATTTAAATCTTGATTTTGCCTTTTACCCATTCATGAAAATCTTTCAACAATAAAGTTTGATTCAAACTTTGTCATCTAAGTGGTCTTCGTAATGTATTCTTACTGTTTTGGAATGGGTTCACAAATCAAAACATTAATTCACTGACAAAGTTGAGGTAAAGAAATACATATTGGGTCCACCGTAGTTGTTGTTGCTGGAGTTGTTGTGGTTGCTGCTGATGTAGATGTTGTTTGTGTTGTCGTTGTTTGTTGTGTTGTCGTGGGTTGTGCTGTTGTCGTCGTGGGTTGTGCTGTTGTTGTCGTGGGCTGTGCTGTTGTAGTCGTCGTTTGTGCTGTTTTCATCGGTTGTGCTGTTGTCGTAGGTTGTGAAGTTGTTATCGCTTGTGTTGTTGTTGTGGTCGGTTTTTCTGTTGTTAGTGATGTCGTTGTCCAACTAATTGCTGTTGTTGTAATTGCAGTTGATGGGTGTTCAGTCGATATTTCAGTACTCACTGTAGTTGATTCCACAGCGGTAGTTGTTGTCTGTTCGGTTGAGGGTTGAGTATCTGTGTTCTTTTCCTATATATTAGGAGGGTGTTATATGACTTATTTGATCTCATTGTAATCTGAATGCAATTTCAACAATTTCCATATTATAAGGTAAATTACATCTATATTTTCATTCATTCTTATCTTTGTAGTACAAAAATGCTGCGAAATCACTGCAAGTTTATAATTAAACATATCATAATTAAACATATGGGCAAAAACACGCTTACCTTATGCAGAAATAAACATAAAAGTCTTGATGCATGTGCATTTAAAAATATAAACATATTTTGAGTAAATGCCTTTCTTCAAATAATCTAAGTACTTTATTTCATTTCATAAACGGTTCTCAATTTTCAGATGTTGTCATGCATTCTTTATTTCATAAAAATTAGAAACAGGTATATTTCACATAAACTATGTATATGCAACTGATAGAAACGAACTAATTATAGAAATCATATCATTTTGTTTACAATGAAAATCTTCAAAAAAAATTTAATTTTCTGACATACCTTGGAAAACAGGATACACACGATGTTTGAGGCTGAATGTCCACAGCTTGTTCTGCTAATCGCCGAATAATCCGTACAATTCTCTGTTTGTTCATTTTTGCAAACGCTAAATTTCATACATGTTGGAGACATTCCACAATTAAAGCTACATTCTGAAGTTGACAATGTAATCGTTGAAGTCAAAACATTGTTAGTTTCATCATAAAGCTGACAAAATTGTGATTGTCCATTGGCTCTAGCGTGTACAACAATCCAGCACAGCAAAACCTTTGACCACAGGACACTAAGAATAGAACCTGCCATGTCTTCACAACCTAATTTTGGAAGTCTTTATCACGATATCCACTTTTAAAAACAAGAATGCCGTTTGAGAGCAGCGTGTTGTCCTTTTCTTCATCAGAATAGCGTTTTGATCCTTTTTGCTACACGCTTTTCATCCGCCTTGCTGTTCGTGTGTTTTGGTTCAATAGCTAGAAGCCATTGCCTCTCTGCTAAATAATCATATCTGATATGATATGCACCGGATGATGCCTTATAATGCATTAGCTATATTTTTTCATGTTTTTTATTCTTCAGATAACAAATTCATTTTTGGTTCGATAAATAATTGGCTCAATTAATGAAAAATGGGAAAATGACGACGACAAAATACCCTGTATAAAATTTAGTGTATATTCTTTGAAATATTTGGGCTTTTGAAAAATACCTGTCTTTTAATTTTGAAATTGACGTGCGAAGGCTAACTACATTTCTTAATCTTTTACTCCTAGTTGACAATAAATTAAATTATTACAGTTTTACTAAAATAAAAACGCTTCTAAAGCAAAATATCAAAGAATTAAATGAATTGCAAAATGTTGAATGATTATTTCATTTTACATACAACTCTGTTTTCGTTCCGAATCCATTTATCATTGTATCATAAAATTAATCCTTGAAAGTAAAAAAAAAGATGATAACTAGGAGACTTATTGTTCACAGAACAATAAGAGGTCTTTCCACCTTTTTAAATTTCTTATAGTTTTTTTATTTTAATCTCTAAATTTAATTTTTAAGGAAAATGGCTTGAAAGATAGTGCAAATTAAAAAAAAAATTAAATGACCTTGACCTTTGACCTATATCAAATCTTCAAGGTCAAAGGTCAAGGGTCACATTACAATTGATCCCATGCCTCTATGACTTTTAGTTCTATAGTTATAAGTTTAAATATTAAGTGCAAAGAAGTTAAAGGGCAATAACTCATATAAGGGGTCATTAGATCCTTCAGTACTTATACAATGAAGATGTGCCTGGAGACCCTTAAGACATTATTGAAGGTTTCATGCCTCTACGGTCTACGGTTTTGAAGTAGTAGCAATAACAATGTTTTTCGCAAAGGGGCAATAACTTTTGATAGGGTCAATCTTAGGGGACAAGAGTGAAATCTTTGAAATAGATTTAAGAGTACATATGAAAGATGCAAAGAATGATTGTATGTGTTAAAAGACAAAAGAGATATAAAAAGAGCTTAATTTCTCATTATTGGAGTGACCTTGACCTTTAAACTTTGCATAAATTTGAAAGTCAAAGGTCACTGAATCTTATGCACTTTGTCCCATGTCTTTACGACTTGTCATTTTGAAAATTTTTATTCATTTGTAAAATTCAAAAATTTCAGGGGAAATAACTCATAGAAGGGGTCTACAAATCCTTTCGCAATGAATAGATCCGAAGATCCTCTCAAGTAGTAGTAGACATTGGTAAAGGTTTCAAACCTCTGCGGTTTATGGTTTTCGAGGAGTAGCGATAACAAGCATTTCATGCATAAGGGGCAATAACTTTAAAAAGGGTTAATGGTAGGGGACAAGAATGAAATCTTTCAAATAGTTTTAAGAAAGCATATTAATGTTTCAAAGACTTTAAGTATATGTTGTACAACAAAAGAGATATAAAAAGACCTAAATTCCTCATTTTTGGAATGACCTTGACCTTTGACCTTTGCATAAGTTTTAAGGACAAGGGTCAATAAATCTTACGCAGTTGGTCCCATGTCTCTACGACTTCTCGTTTTAAAAATTTTTTAATTATTTGTAAATTTCAAAGACTTTCAGGGGAAATAACTCATAGAAGGGGTCTACAAATCCTTTCGCAATGAATAGATCCGAAGATCCTCTCAAGTAGTCGCAGACATTGGTAAAGGTTTCAAACCTCTGCGGTTTACGGTTTCGGAGGAGTAGCGATAACAAGCATTTCTTGCAAAAGGGGAAATAACTCCGTTAAGGGTCAAAGTTCATATACGCAGGGTCAACTGCGAAAATCATTTACGAAGTACATTCTTATGGTCTATAAATCTTTTCGATAAATCTTGAAACTCAAAAACACGTTTGGCGGAAAAATAATAATAATAAACAGAACAATTTCAATAGGTCTTTCCACAGAAAGGTGGAAAGACCTAATTAATTGCATTGTGCTTATATTACATGCAACAACGAATCTCAGAATGTCTATTCTGAAATCATCTGTGTTTTATTCAAATTCGTTCTTTTTACTACATCTGAAAAATAAGTTTGGAGTGCATTTTATAATTCGTGTTTTGTCCTTGGTAATGGAAGACTGTAGGGGGTAAATACATTCAAAAATGTCCTTGAATCAATATACAGTTAGTTTCAGTAAATAATATGGAGATGGAAAAAAGAGCGCGCCAGGTGGATAAATTTTCCAAAAACAGTATGTGATCAAATGCATAAAAGAACGGATTATTAAAATAATGATTTTTTTGCCGGATGATGTTTTTTATGCTTAAATCTATTTTTAAAAAGTATTGCAATGCGAACATGAGTAATATTAAATACGGATGCATATGAATTAATTTAATACCCTACAAATTAAGTGATATAATTAAACATCTTCCTAAGGTGTTGTAACAATATTACGCAATTGAAAGCGCGAGGACGAAGAATTTGCAACAGTATTTAGGAAATTAATCACTGTCTAACATATACAGTATAACTAGCTTTTCTCTATAGACTGCAAAAGCATTATTTATATTCAGATGTCTTTAAAGAGCAAAATTGCACAAGGGGCATTTGAGGTATCATGTTTAAAAAAAATATTCGTGCTATAAACATTCAACTATATGGAGAATTTGTACATGTATGTTACATTAAAGAAAGATATATTGATAAAGAATTGCTGATTGGAACTACATGTACATAATAGTATAACTTTATATAATACTTGTTCTATGAAATGAAAAAAAAATTTTAAAAATATTAACTGTAAGAAAACATTCAGTGCAAAAATCAAAATTTCATTTTTTTTTCCAATTTTGAGAAATAAATCAAGTTTATTTTCTCGTAAAACGGCAAATTATGTTAAGTGTTTGGGTTTAAAAATAACAATATTATTTCAATGAGAGGATCAAATGCAAAATATTTTCTTATATAATTACGTATGTGCACACTCCTTGTTTTTCTTCAAATATGAAACTGCACTTATCAATAGCGTTCTTAAGACTTGAGAAGTAACTTCTGCTATGAGCGCAATTCGTTTCTCACACTCGTACATCACAAGTTACTAAACTAGAAAAAAAAACCTTCAAAAGAATATCTATGTGAAATGCTTTGCAAAAAGAATAATCTTAGTTCTTAATAATATCAACCTGAAATAAATAGATCCATGTATTAAATCATATAATAAGAAAACTACTACTAGTATATTTTTAGTTTCTTTTCATAATACGTTTTAAAAAAAAAAAAAGAAACTATGACTCTTCAGGCTTTTTAACAACTTAAGGACATATTAAAGACACCCATAAGTTATATACGATAATTTTATCAGAGGGTTTCAAAACTTCCAATATAGACGTCATATCTGCAAAATAAGGAGGGTTTAAAAAGACGCAGACAGTATTAATATAACTGTAGTTGAGATGCAGATACCGTCTTTATTATATGTTATTTATTGGAGAAGAGTAGATTAATCAGGTCTATTGATTTTATTGCTCTGTTTTCTTCATTGAAGACATGCAACCGTGTCCCTTACATGTATTTAATCCAGGATATCCTTTGTTATCATTGACAACATCACAGAATGCAAATAAAAGTCAGAAACATAAACAGTGATTATTCAGTGAACATGGCGTTATGAATAGCAAAAGCTCTGCTAGCTAGCGCGCATCATAGAAAATACCAGCAGCGCAATTCATAAAGCCATGTTTACTTAATAACGTGAATAGAATTATGTGTGACAATTACGATAACAAATTCATCTCAGATGCAATATGGGTAATATCAAATTTATACTGATTATGGAACATATTTGAAAAAATGGCGTTAATCAGAAATGGATATTCAAAACCTCATTGCACCATTCAGAACATCTAAAAGCAAATCTCAAAAAAATTAAAATTCTAAAGATCATCTGGAAATTCTGAAAAGAAAAACCAGAAATAATACCCTGTAAACCGTACGACTTTTCAGCACTTTATACAAGCATCAATAAAGATGAGATATTTTGACATTTTTATGAAATATTTCCTCAATAACACTCTAAGTCATTATTTTACAAATATATATTTAAGTGCTTTTTGTCATCTGAAAACTAAGTTTGATAAAAACAATCTGATTTGAAATAAAGTACTATGATATCGATATTAGAAACAGATGTTGGAACCTGGCATTTACGATCTCTTTATGGTTTACGGAGATCATGTCTTTGAACGATCTATTTCGATTTAACTGGGTGCTAATTTTTCTCTTTCATTAGAAAACCTTTTTGAACCCAGTGAAGTTGAATATATTTTAAGAACTTCTAGATGAAAAGATGACTCTTGACGTTGCCCCAGTGCAACATGAATGAATATTTGCGTTGTTTATCTATAATTTAAAAATTTTCAAATAAATTTTCTTATAAATTGATATTCCATTGAACATTGAATTAAAACCAACCCACAGAGTATGTCCGATCTATTCTTTTTTTTTCAATGATCTACTAGAGAAAGACAACGGTGGCCATTTGACAATTTAAATCTATAGTAAAACTAATCGTAGATTTCCCTTATTTATCAAGAAAAATAAAGAATAATACAACTATTATCACCTGCGCGGGTTATAGTGTAAACGTCTACAATTTATTTAAATATGCAAGAGCCTGTTCTTTGAACGAAGATTTTTTTTTATGTTAGGTAATATAATCAAAAAATAAAGTGGTGAAAGTCAATCAATTTCTACATGTACAATTGATATTTTGTCTTTGCTTGCTTATACTATTACTGTAATATTGGAGACAACGAAAAGCCGGTGCCGTGTCTAAGATTCAACTATTTTCAGCAAATTTTTCATATCATGTGGAATCATCATTGTTCGTAGGGGGTGATGTTACTTATTTTTTGGTTACCTTTATCCTCGAATTTGCATCCCTTACAATTTTTATATGTCTATATACCTCCTCACGAACCAATAACATTTTGCAACGAACACTTGCACCATGATTTTAAATATTTAAAAAAGAAATTGGAGTTTTGATCATAATAATTACAAATATCTTTCTTTGCAAATAGACTGACCGTTTCACAAATTGAAATATAAAGAATTCTGGGTTTTTTTTTCAGGAAGATGTGGGTGGTTGTAGTTTTGCATAATTGTGCTTATTTTTTTTCTATTTGATCCAAGATATTTCTTTTCAGTTTCCTCTTTCAAACTAAAATGATTAAACTTAAAAGAAAATCTTAAAGCATTGAACAAAAAGTGGGAAAAAAATCTTCAAACCGAATCAGCACGTACAAGATTTTTTTTCCGACGAAATTGTAATGGGTTTATCATTATAAAAGAGATTCTGTAACAATAAACCAATCAAAACATAACAATAAGATCTTCTACTATTTTTATGCAAATCGCCCTTTGTGAACGTGATTTATAGTCATTTAATTTGTAATAACATGTTAGCCTCCTATGCTGCTCCAACAGATATATTGAAATAGGTGAGTCGGTGACCAAGTTTATAACGATATATTTTAAACAGAAAATCAATCTGAATGCCGATCTAATGAATATTGAGTAATAACACCTGCACAATCTTGAATAATTACACCTGCAAAAAGAAAAGACAAATGTTACACGAAAGTGTCACTAAAAAAAGGAATGCTGTATATTACTTTGCCTAAAGATGTCTTTGGGTTAACCATTCCAGCACCTTTGTTTCATCGTCACCTTGGACGGAAAAAAACACCTTCGACTTTTTTTTACACATAATTTGTAGCTGTTAAATATTTTATAATGTTGGACGATGACCTGTAAAAAGTGCATATAAAGCCCAAAGATTTCTGTAACTCTTGATTATGGAATAACTTTTGAACACCGTCTTCTGCAAGAACAACACGATCTGAACTGGCTTTCGTAAGAATTGCTGACTTGTTTTTCATTGTCAGCATTTCGGTCTAAACTGTCTTACTTAACTACAACAAAAGGAATTTGCAGTGATTTTAATGAATGCAATATACGGAGAAAATGTCTCAACCCCGTGACTTGAACTTTTTGCAAGCAAAGTCTGAATTCATCTGCTTTTATTTCCGGTAAAAATATATGCAATGAAAAACAAAAAAAGAAAAGAACTTTTATAAATTTTTTTTTTCATCTTTTCAATTACTTATCATATAATTTACACGCTTTTTCTCTGGGATGGGTTGGAGGTGTGGCGGGTTGGGGATCTTTAGATTTGAAAGGTTAGAGCTCATGCGTACGCTTATATTTGAAACGATATTTGTTCTTTGTTTTTTTCATTCGTTATGATTTTTGATATTATCGAATTTGTACTGATCTATTCATAAATTTAAATATGCAGGAAGAATGGTTAAAATTGGTCAAAGATAAAATAGTGCAAATCTTTCTTGATGATACATTTGAAAGGTTTTAAAGTGTATCAATATCAGTGACATTACTCCCACTTATGGGCGTTTATGTTTCTATTTTTCTGGGTTATCGTTCTTGTTTTAGTAGATCATACTAATATTGATGACTGATTGTTAATAATGTTGTCAAGGGATTAAATATTACGCTCATCTTCAAAAGATAACCGACATCAACAGTATGACTCACTGTCATAGTTATAGTGTGATGTAAACAAATTAACCCGAATTTCCTCGATTGGTTCAAATAACATTGCACCTGCGGCAAATGCCTGCATTTTTGACTTCCAAATGACCACAAAAATAATCATGTACAATGAAATCTGCTTGAATAAGTGAAAGGGGTGCATTTCCGTCACAAAGAATGATAAAAAAATTTCCAGAATTACAAATATTTGTCCTCTCTCGCCCCCTACGTTTTGTAGAAAAGATATAATGAAAACATTTATAAAATTTCTTTTATTGCTAAGACTCATTAAAAATTATTTTATTCCAAATATGGTCTTTATTATTTGTTTATAAAGGGATCAAGTTTTCTAAAAAATGAAAAAAAGATGTCCATTTAAATTAAAAGAACAACTTTTTAAAAATATACCCCAATTAATATTATTTATTCTGTACCGATATAATAAATACTGTTCGACAAAAAATATGAAACATAGTTTGTTTTCCTTTTCTTACTTTCTTTTTTTCACATAAGATTTTGTTTTCTTTTTAAGAAAAAAGACTCATGTTAGCAGCCCAATAAAGTGCAACTTTGCGTTCTCATGTTTTGTATTCATAAGAAGCAGAATGTGTGCAAATTCTTATGCGTGAAAAGAAGAAAACACTTGCTGTGGCCTTCAAATCGATATTTAGATATATCGACGACGTATTGTCAATTAACCATGGTAATTTCCATTCCAGTGTCGATACGATATATCGTGGTGAGCTTGAGATAAAATATACCACAAAGTCTTACACATCTGTATCATACTTGAATATTTTACTTGAAAAGACATTAATGATAATCTACATATGTAACATCCACGCTCTATGATAAACGTGATGACTTTAACGTTTCTATCGTCAACTTCCCTTACTTATGCAGCAGTGTACCTTCATCAAATGCATACTGAGTCTATATATCCCAGTTGTTTCGATTTTTCGAATATTCTACGTAACTTGAACGATTTCTAAAACGAGATAAATTATTCACAAACAAGTTGGTGAAACAAGAATAACAGCAGTCTCACTTAAAGTAATCATTTCGTAAGTTCTATGGTCGAATCAATGACCTTGTCAGCAAGTACAATTTTTCATTGAGTCATATTCGAACTGACGTTTTTCATACTAATTTTAGCCCATTATCTATACACTGAACTGATGACAGTTTCTTTTTGTTATTCCCGATAATGACAAGGAGCACACGGTGCGTGTGACTGGTCAGCAGGGGATGCTCACTTCCCCATGGCACCTGGTCCCATCTCTGATTTTCGAAGGTCCGTGTTTGCTCTGCTCCTGTTTTATATTGTTTTATGTACTTTTGATCTTGAATACTCTTCGTTTTTTTACATATGTTTCACCCGGATAAAATTTCTTTTTAATTCTTACACAATCTTCTTCATGCCTATCGTAAAAATATTTACCAGATAAAAACATTGATGGAAAAACACCGTCTAAAATTTGTAATAACGCAATTATTTTAAATTTTTATTAACACTTCCCTTCATATATTTTGCAAAATTATAAATGTTACAGACGTATAGAGATTCTTTCTCATAATTTTGATTAATAAATGTTCTTCGAATGAAATTTTTTTAACGAGACCATGCTACTTACAAACATGTAGATCATGAAAGGGTTTCTTCAATTTTGTTTGAGGTTAACATTTCTAAGTTTCATATTTCACTTTGACTTTGTTTGCAAATCCACGTTGTTGGATCAAATTTTGAGTAGTGTCCTTCATACAAAATGATACATTAAAAAAATTTATATGGAATTTATTTCGTTCTACACCTTCTATGATAAATGGCAAGAAGTAAATGGCAGTCTACATGAGTACATTTTCTTCTCCATTGCATATAATCCACCTTTGATGTTGGTTTACTCGTATATATAATTCATTGTTCATCATATTCAAATACAATTCATATGTTCATTATACCGATCATGCCATATGTAAGAATGGACTTATCGTGTTAAAACATTCGGATGTTGTTTTATTTCCCTTCATTGCAAAGAACTATTTCATTTAAGCATGTAATGAGTCATCTTTTAAGAGTTCATTGAATGATCCAAAGGAAGTTGTTTCACTTTGCTCATACCTAGCTTTATTAACAAGTCCGGGAATTAATGAAAACATTTCTTATTTCGATAAAATTTAAAACACATAATTAGAAGAGGTCTAAACGGCAAAACGTAATTTGCGTGGAAATATTATATAGTTTACAGATTTGCATTCTGAAAGAATTTCGTAGCTATAAAAGAGAGTATGTTTCTAAGTTTGGATACGGAAGACGTAACAAATGAATAATACTCAAATTAAAGGGGATATAGGAAGTACAGTACCAACGACAAATGGGCTTTTCTTGCAAATACAGTGCACACCTTCCTCAAGCACTATAATTCATCGGTGAAGTGATAGTACCAGTTATCTGGATCATAGAATGCTTTATATACAGAGGATAACTCAAATGCCTAAAGCACCTTAGTTGATAAAAATAGGAAAATATTAAATCTTAATGCTTAATTTTATTTATTTCTCATATTATATGAAAATACGTTAAAATGACTTTAAAAGTACGATTTTAAATTCTTTGAATTCTAAAAAGAGCTTAATTTCGAAACAATCACTTAGTGTTAAAAAATTCGGTAAAATTAAATTACCATTACCCTAATTTCTAGCGTTTAAGGGAAGGTTAAGAAATACAACAAATGGTTTTCTTAAAACTTGAGCAGGTAATTGATTCCCTGGATAATCAAAACGAATTCTGAATTTTATAGACCTTTAAGGAAGAAAATGACTCAATTAATGATTTTGCTATGTCAGAGAAGTCATTGCTTATTTAAGTGTAACTGAAAATTATAAAAATTAAGATGAAATACGTTGTAATAGGTTAAAGGTAGCCGGGTTTGTTCGTGCACAACCTCAGTTTTAAGGAACTTATGAATCCAGCAAAGGCTATGCACAGTGTAGCAGATGTAAAGTATCACTTGGAGACAAAAATCTACGTCTTAATGAAGGTTTTACAACTAAGCCGCTCCCGTGTCCTCTTCCAAAGTTTAATTGATTAAATGATTGTATGCTGTTTTACGTCCCTCTCAAGCAATTTTCACTCATATAGAGATGCCACCACTTGTCGGTGTAGAGCTGCAAATTTTTTCCTATACTTGGCAACCAGAGCCATTGATCGGATGGGGGGTCTATTTTGTGCCAGCACCTACTGCGACACGGGTCTTCGGTTTATACAGTCTCATCCGAAGACCTGTTTTCCACGTCCAACAGTGGGATTCGAACGAGCGACGTAAGGATCAACTCCTTACTCCGCGATTTTCGGGCACACTTTCTTACCACTCCGCAACACTGATGACTTGCAAAGTTGAACAACAAACCAAAAAGACATTATATAACTCCTTCGAGTTTACACTCGTTACTATTGCTAGTCAATTGAATAACTGATTTTAAGGATGAACCCAGGAACGCACGTCAGTAGAAAGCCACCTATTATATATTATCACAAAACGTTCGCTCAGTGATCGGGAGGTCGTGAGTGCAAATCCCGGCTGCGAATGACCTAATACGATAAAAAAGAGGGCAGCAACTGTTCCTTTACCATGAACTCAGCACTTGTAAGGGAAAGGCGCGGAAACTTCGGAAGAGATCTTAAAATCCTAAGCCCCGTTTTAAGATGGGCTTTGGAATAATAAATTTCCCTTACTGCCCAATGGCTACTCAATTCGAGTAGCGGTAAAAAAAAGGGCCCTTCACAACCCTTATTTATTTTCTATTAATTTGATTTAAATTTAATTTTCTATTTTTATAGATTTTTATGTTTGTTAACATTGTTGTCTAGATGATACAATTTTTATTTTAATTACTGTTTTTGTCATTTAAATTTTCTTAGCTGAAAAACATAAATGAAATCTTTCATTGCAGAATATAATATTTCTCTATTTCATGGTACTTACACTTGAATATTTCAAAAGAGAATGTCCTCGATTGAGATAAATGCGAGGAAAAGTTTCTTTGAAACAGGGATTGAAAAATATGGTTAGGTTGATAATTACTCGCAATTCTCACATACACCTGTTAACCTTTATTACAGTAGGTTAAACTTTAACTTTTACAGGAGCTTATGCCATTAAATATGCTGTGCACCAAAGAAACAGGAAACGTCAAATCTGAATGATAAATCATCTTTTAATAAATCTATGTAATTTGCCAGCAATTCCTTGATTCTGTATTTCCACAATTAATTCAATTTATGCAGAAGATCTGTTTTTTTTTTGTCAAATCGTGGGTAGAAAGTATCAAGTGTATGTAATTTAAAATTCTCCCTTTGATTTCGAATAGTAATTACATTGAAATTAGGTATCGAATTATTCGATGTACACCATGTCCATTAGTGCGGCAGAAAGGTCCTGCGGTGCACTTCCGTACCTCATCATATCAACCTCGAGGAATGGTCTTTACATTACACAGCTGTATATCCAATTTTTTCTTAAACCCTCGTTTCTTGACATTACTATGACCGAAAAGGTAACAAGTGCAAAATTTAATATATATTTCTTGCAAAGAGCATCAACTTAAATAAAAATTTCAAAAATCACTTGAAGCTCCTTTTAAATGTATTATGTGAAGATAATAAACAATGATCGATCTCAGAAACCGATTTTTAAAACACAATACAAAGCTGTAAATAAGACATAGGACCTGGACACCTGCTGGGAGGACAGATCAGATGCCTGGGAGGAGTCAGTATCCAATTTTGAATGGTCAGAATCCCCGTGAACTCTACACATTCATCAGGTAGACAGAACAATCTGTATCAAGTTCTGTATTAATTAAAGGCAATATGTATGAAGCAAGTCAGACAAAACACAACCAAATAATATTCTATAGTTGCTAACAATGTATTTATTACGACAATAGAATGTATACAAAACGTCAACTTTAACGAAATTGTTAAATTCCCTATGACACCAACTTATCTCTCAGTAGCTTGCCTTGGTTTCAAAAACTATCCTACACTGGGGCTGATTATGAGTATCGAATAAGATTGAAGACATGCTTGTGATACGTATAGCTGCATATTAATTTTTCTATAAAAAGAGTTAACAATAAAAAAAATGAAATCATCTAGTTTGTCTTCATATTATGGGTATAGCTATTGCTAACGGCTTAAACGTCTTTGACGTATCCGAATGACCACTTCAAGGTCAAAGCAAGTTTTCTTTTTCTCATTTAGAGGTTTTTTGAATAAATTACTAATTAAAATATTGCACAAAACAGGTTAATTAATAAAAGAGTACAATTTGTCCAAAATCATTTGCAAGTTTACACACTTTTATTCCTAAATTTGATTGAGAATCATGTGAATGATGAGAAAAATTGCGTTTTTTTTATAAGAATGAAATGAACATTAAGATTTTATTTAAAGAAAGCAATTTCTTATACATTTAGATCTTACAATTTATCGTTACTTATGAATATGTGAAACTATTATAAACCTTTCATCGGTGATTAGAAATCCAGTGTTTTAAAAAACTGTTCAAACAGTATTAACATGTATTTTGTAAATGTTATTAATAAAAATAGAATAAGACAAAAACTCTTTGCCACTTCCTTAAGCTGTCATTTAAAGTGGTTTTTATTTTTTGTTTTTCGTTGTTGCTTACGACACATCTTTTATCATAGATTTATCATTGTAGATATTCTTCTTTGTCGTATATACAGTATATATTAGAAGTTTATACATGTATAATATGAAACATAGGGAGATAACAAACAGTATTCAAGAATTACTGAATTTTACAATTAGCATGGAAAACATCAGGCAGCTTATAAGTGAAATTATAAAGTTTATTTACCATTTCAATTGAAACAAACAGCGCATCTAATAATTCCTGCCACATATATGATAATTCACGGCAAAAGGGACCTTCTTGTTATTTAAAAACAGCAATATGCACATATCATGGACATTCTATGAAGCCAAATGCAGAATTTGTATAGAAAAAAAATCGCATTAAAATGCTTTCCATGATGTTTTCTTCTTAAGGAAAGAGAGATAACTCTTCAACATTCTTTTTTTTATATTATACGGATTTAAAGGTGTATTTACTCAATAATAATAGAAATAATAGTCCTTTGTAGATCTGTTTATGTTATTAGATATTCTTGCCAATATTGATCAAAATTTTGCTCATTGAACTATTTATAGTAATAATATTTCCCTTCGGACAAATATAAATGTAAAGGATTTATTTAATATATGTATCAGGTACAGTGTTTCAGGTGGATACGAATAATCTAATGCAGTATTACCGATTCTTAACAAAGATAATCATTTTCACTTCACTCGAGATGTTTTGTCCCCTTAATTTCTACAAAAGATTTTTTAAAAACATTATGAAAATAATGCTGTCATAAGGATGACTTTACAAAGTACTAATATCTTATAGTGAACAGGGTTTTATTTCAACTGACGCTTAAATACCGCAATTAAAAACATTCGAAAGGGAATAACCAATTTGTTCTTTAAACATTTCTCAAGCTTTGTTGAAATTTCGTTTAACTTATTTATCATAGATTAATAAAAGCAGTTAAATTTCATTTTATTTTGTTGTCTGTTCACCAACAGTATAAAATCAATCTATATTCAATTATATCATTTAAAAGTGCATATTGTACTTTTGCTTTTCCTGATTATCACATGATAAGTCATACCAGTTTTATATGCTATGTAGCACTAAAATACAAAATGTTCATTATACATTGATTCTGAAGACCTGAACATGCTGAACCAAATATAATTCTTAGTAGATGTCATGATATGCATTTGTTTTGAAATATTAAATTCTTCAGATAAGATTTTTCATATCTTAGGTATCAAATCACACATTTAAGAAAACTTGAATTGTTTGTTGACAAAAAAAGCATAAACTTTTTATTTAATAACCTTTTATTTTCATAATATATAAGTTTTATTCATAATTTTTCTTTCATTTGTTTATAAATAAACTAAATAGTATAAACAACCCTGGTCACACCCACTTTGTGCTTCTTGTCATGTTCGGGAAATAACGGGAATAAATGTCAATATTTATGGCATTACATTTGGTATGCGAAAAGTCAGTAAGCATTTCATTTAAAGATAGATTTCTTTGCAGACAGGGTCATTGTATCGACAATAGAACTTACAAAATCGCTTTTAACGTGGCTCTTGATATTCTTGTTTCATCCAACTTGTTTGCTAATAGCTTACCTCATTTAAAATATTGCTCATAAGAAGAACATGTTTTGAGTGATAAACTGATAAACTCCAATGCAGGTGAAAAGGTCAAAGTCCATAACTTTCAATCAAGTATTTAGGGCAATCGACGAATAAGGAGTAAAAAAAGTTCACGTCTGAGAAATCACATCATCACAAATTATAAGAAAAAAAAAACGATTTCTGCTAGTTCAGTCCGCAGTCACCGGATGTAATATCACATAATGAACAAGATGTGAGTATGAGAGGTATCATAGTTTTATTTCCGCATTTTTGTAAATACAACAAAAAATCTGCCAAATGCTTTTACTAATCCTTTCTTTTCATTATTTTCAGAAATTTATTTTAAATTTATTGCCTGCTACGCCCTTTATTTTATCTTAAAATACTCTGAAAACCAAACTAGATTCTCAGTAAATCTCTGCCTTTCTTGATATCAGAAGTCGGGCGTTTTTATAGTGCTATTAAATTACTTATATACTGTTGGTCATCCCTGATAAAAAAATCAAATCGATCTGCAAAATCAAAATTTGCTTCTATACGACCCGGCAAAACAGTGTTTACGTTAAGTCTGTTTTTATTCATCGACCAAAATGAGTCTAAGTATTTATACCAGTTAGAACAGCGTGAGAAGTTATAAATCATTGCCATGGGCCAACAATTCCAAACGGTTATTTTTAAAAACAATATTAGAGAACCAGTAATATCTCATCTTAAATGCAAATATGCTTTACTTGGATATTATTGGATATTTTTTATCTGCCTTTTTCAGTAGTTTTGGTTGGTGTCCTTAATGACAAAAAACTCATTTGATGTCAGTCCGATAATTTTTTGCTATAATTTGGGGAGGGGGGGGGGTTGAAACGAATAAGTACATGTACAATGACCCAGGCTGTATCATTATATGTCCTACATTTTGAATCTAAAACTTGACAAACATAAAAACAAGATTTAAAAAAGTAACATATTATAATACGTACTGTGAATCCCTTCTTTGGCTACGTCTAGCTATTTTAACTGTGTCTATATACGCAAATCGCTCAATTTTTTGCGTCATCTTATATTCGCGAGAAAGATGCTTACTCTTCACAAACGAAATATTTTTTTACAGGAATGGTGCTAACTGTTCTATATAATCTCAAGAAATACTAATATACACGTAAAAAAAATATTCCCTCGCACCTCGCGATCGTCTCGTGTTATTATTATGCCATGAGAAAAGGTGTCACGACAAAAATTATTTAGAGTAGTTTAAGGCGTCTTTACTTAAGTAAAGAAGAGATCATCCGTGGGTTTCCGACGATGAGTTTAAGGATGCAATGATATATAGTTAATTGTTTGAAAATGAAGATTGGTAATTGAAATGAAATATTTTTTTGAGATTTATTATTGCCTGTCACTGGAGTGGATAGGTTTAAATACGCAGATTTTAATGTATAAGCGAGTATATATAATACAATACAACAACTTAAATAATTACATACGTCTATATCACAATATACCTTTATCACCTGCATACGGGGCTAATTTCTTTCAGTTGAATCGATACTCTAGAGCATGCTCTACGTATGAATAATTTCTAAAACGAGGTAAATTATTGAAGAAAAAATTCTGAAGTAATACTATGAGCAGTCTCGTTTAAAGTCATGATTTTGTTAGATCTATTATTTAGTTAAATGCTGACTGGCGTTTTTCATACTTATAGTAAGTTCATCATATTCACAATTGAATTGTTGAGGAATTTTCCAGTTATTTCTCGATCATGACAAGGAGTACACGGCGGTGTGATCGATCGCAGGGGATACTCACTTCTCCATTGGATCATCCCACCTCTGATGTCTTGGAGGTCCGTGTTTGCTCTGCTCAAATGCTTCAAATAATGAATGACATAACATGGTTATCAAATTAGTTTCCTTTGTAGCCTATTTATTTAATCTAGTTTAGATATCAGGTAATATACTCGAAAGTCTAACTGTTGTCATTGTGTCAAAACAAGGAAAGAGTGATGACTTATTGAAGTTAATGATAACTAAGCACACTGTAGATACAAGGTGAAGGGGATTTCAGGCAAAAGTCTTATTTTTTCGTGTATCATCAATGTAGAGCAAATTGTTGGCCGAATCCATATCTTTCACCGGTCGACATAGTGTATATGTGGGTGTATGTTAAGTTTAACGACTTTTAAGATCGTAAACCTAGCTTTGGGCAACCACTGTCAAACGCAATAAAGTTTATAACAATTGTTATCATTTTTCAGATACAGTTCATGACGTGTTATTTTTAGATTTGCATCCATCACCCTAAAGAAATGATTTCGTAATTTCATATTCTTGCAAGTTTTTGGGAGGGGGATGGGGGTGTTAGCTGAAATATAATGATCGATGTTAAAAATAATATTAAGAATTTAAAACTTTGTTGACTTTTTTTGTTACATTAATGCACTTTTTGAACTGATTTACATTATAAATCAGGTTAATTTCTTTTTACATCTACATATTAATATGTTTTACCAGTTCATCCTTTCAATAGTCTCGTATAAAGGACACTTGGGTACATACAAATCTTCTTGCCTTAACATTTCTTTCTTAATTCACAGGCTGTATTTTCTTCATTGAATATATATAATTCCCAGTTTATAGATTTAAAAGAATAGCATTTGTAATTTCATAATTATGAGTTAAATTACTTTTTGCAGTTCCCTTGATATTTTTTAATCTTTTGTTTTTATCTGAAATAAATGTATTTCGTTACAAATAATTAGAAATAAATGACATCTCCGTTATGAATTTGTTAAAAAGTCTGCGAAAAACTTTCTTTCTGATTAATGATTTGTTTTTGTATATGATCTACTAATTACGTTTTATCAAGAATCAATTCGACAGGTTTAACACCATTTTATGTTATTTACTAAAAGCCTTCAAAGTTTTTTTTTGTATGTATTACGATAAAAAGTCGAAAGCAGATTCTTTTGAAAATTACAACCAAGAGTTTTCTTTCTCTGATGTTCACCTTTTTGAAAAGTTGACTATCATGGGCGTAGAATAATGTTTTTTTTTAAATAAATACATGTGTATACATGTATATACTTTTTCTTTATTTTATCCGTTAGGACAGAGTTCTCGTGACTTCCACATCATATTTAGACCAATTCCTTGAATACTCCTCGAAGAATTCATAAGAGAAAGTTTCGTTGCTACCTAAAGGGTAATGTCTTTTTGGATTGAGGATTTCTTTGCTATCTTAATGCTTGTGTATCCTTGTCCGTATAGCTTAAGATTCCATGTTCTTGAAACATCCGTTCAGATTTTAATCAAAACTGACTTTTATTAAGCTACATTGTAACTGTAAAGTTCTATTAACAAAAATATTTCATACATTGCTTCTTCTTTTTTTCATAAACATACACATATATAATAGTGTTTAAATATGCTAAACTGCAACACATTGTCTACAACTCACTACCCATAAATGTATTTAGATACTTAATTTTTTATTCTTTTTTTTTCAGATAGTTTTAAATTTAAGTTTTAAACATTTATTTTACAGCTTATTTTGTTAAGAAAAGACCATAAAGCCACAAATAAAAACATATGGATTCACAAAGTCTTTCTAAAACTGGATTAATCTCCTTGGCAAAGTCCCGAATGTATTCCACAAGATGATGTAGTAGTCACATCATTGGCAGCTGGTGATGACGATGTCGATGACGTAGTTGTCGTTGATGACGATGACGTAGAAGAGTTGTGATCTACTGCTCTCTCCATCTGTTACATTAAAAATAAATATCTAAGTGAGGAAATCAACATGTGATTGTATATGTCAAATGAGTCAAATGCTGACTGATGGTTTTTCATACTAATTGTTAGTCAATTTTTATACACTGAATTGACGACGGATTTTTCCGTTATTTCCCAATCATGACAAGGAGCATGCGGCGGATGTGACCGGTCAGCAGGGGGGGCTCATGGCACCTGATCCCACCTTCGATGTTTATGAGGTTCGAGTTTGCTCTGCTCATTTTTTGTAATGTTTTATGGACTTTTGATCTTGCATACTTTTTGTTATCTCCGTGTGTTTCATATACCATATTCTATATGCTTTCGTGAATTTAAATATAAAATTCATATAATTCATGTACAATTAAAACAAATTATAATATTATGATCAAGATTTTGCATTGTTTGAATAATGTTACTCCAGAACCCCAGCCAACGTAAGTTCTGTTCATTCATAAGAAAGTAATAAACCAATAGAACTTATATTACAAAAAAAAGATGAAGAAAGTTTGGCATGTGTATTGTCTACTCTAGATCTGTTTTATATAGTCATTTATTTATTTTACAATCACTGATAATTATACAACGTAAATACACATTTGATATGATTATGTATTGAATCTTACACATGCTCAACAAACAAACAATGGTGTGTTTTATGATATCAATTCATATATTCATATATTATTGATTAACGTTTGTCCCAATGTTGCATTGGTTTTAAAAGTGAATGTCTTAAGTGCTGACATATAAGATTTTTTTTTTAAATATTAATGTTGGTAGGCAAAGTAATCGTTTACTGTATTTCTTTAGATAAATCATTTTGATGATTCTGTGATTTGAGGTACGATCTTAAAAATAGTAATAGCACTTTTAGAAATCTTATTGGAAAAAAAGTGGTATTATTCAATGCATATTATGGAGACTAAACATGAATGTTTCATCAAATCCGAAAGAAGTCTTCAATAAAATATCAATGAACACATATAATGAATATTACCTTAGCAGAATCATTACCTTTACAAAATTTTCACAATAAACCATCAGAGAAATGTTCACGCATGCGTTATCCAATCTCTTTTCATACGTCACACAATAGTTTTGTTCGTTGTTTTCACAGACGGAAAAAGATAAGCATTCTGACTGCATCCCACACAAAATGGCGCATTCTGGCCGAGTCCTCACATTTAAGGAATGGTTTCCAGATAAAAGACAAAATCGTTCCCCATATACAAGGCCTAGAAACAATACCAGAACGACCAATGTGAAAGGCATCTGTGATGATTTAACGCTTCTACCCGAATGTCGTGTTTGTTGAATTAATAATCACTTTAATCTCCAGTAATTACCTGAATAAAAATGAGACCATTTATCTTTCCCCGTCAGCCATAGTTTTGTTAGGTTCTGTCAAAACAAGATGAATTTATAAACAGATAATACACTATCAAACCTGTTATTAGCAAATCAAAGGTTGCTATGGGCTACTGTAATCTTTTTGACAATAATTAGTCTTCTTTCTCATGGTGGCATTCTACAAAGGGAATAACCCTCTTGAATATTCCTCCCTTGGATTTCTTTTCAACGTCCATTTAGGAAACAGAGATAAAACGATTTTTAAGCATCTAACACTGATACTAATCTCTTGAATATTTTTTAACTATTAGCTAAACAGCGTAAGATTTCTAAAACTCTAGATCTAGACAATGCAAATATATATAATATTATGAATGCACGAAACATGTAAATTCCTATTTATTTTCAATAATATTTAAAAAAATGAAGCTTCAAATAGTTTTTAGTTAATAAAAAACAATTTATATTCCTAATATCAACCATAGCTTTACACGCGAAAAGAAGCACTTGGTTATATTGACCGAGCTTCCCATCGCAAGGAAGATAACTCATGTTAGTGTGGCATTAATTATAAATAAAAAAGACACCACTCAAAGCAACTCAATTCACAGGTAGAAAACAATGACAGCACGTAAATTGCATGTAATTTTCATAGCCTTTCTGGAAACCAGGAATTGTCTCTCTTTACCAAGGCACTCAATAACATTCATTAAATATAATAAAATTCATGGTATGATGCAGGTTATGAAAGTGAACTTGAAAATAAAATGTCAATTACTGAAATAACCTTCGACATTTCTGAAATTTTTAACAACCTCATTCATAAACCTACGATTTGTGGGGCTAAATGCGTACTTGCTTCTTGTTGCAATGACCTTGAGCTATTATTTAAATCAATTGACATATAACCCTTATTAAAGTAATGAAAATAAAAAAAAACCGCCTTGCTTAGAGCGAAGATACCGTAATTTTGTCATTTATACCTGAAATTAAATGGACGTTAAATACAATAAAAGACTATCAATTGCATACATTTTCCTCAACGTGAAGCAAATTTAAAAATAGATACAAATTAAACTCACCTCAAATAAAGCTTCCTATTTTGCTCACACTTTGTTAAATTGGCGTTTCTGCTTTTTTGTGTTAATCCTTTTCAAACATTCCTTTTAAGAAATTGCTACTTCCATCCACGATATATACCCCATTGAGCTTGAAATAAAAGATATAACAGAGTCTGTCACATCTGCTTCATAATTGGATTATTAAGTCGAAACATAACTTAAAATGGTAATCTAACATCAGAACTTCATGATGAAAGTTATGACTTTATCCTTTGAATTGTCTACTCCCCTTTGTAATATTCTGTTCGCAATTTATCTTCAAATGGATTTCTAATGTCTTTAGTTTGATACACAAGTAAATGCCTATGTACGAATAACTTCTAAAACGAGGAAAATTATTAATAATCAAGTTGTTTAAACAATAATATCAACAGCGTCGTATCATTTTGAAAGTTTATTTTTGTTTATGGTCGATACAATGATATGTCAGCAAGTACAATCTATCATTAAGTCAAATACTCATGGAAGTTTTTCATACTAATTGAAAGGCCATTTTCATACGAAATTACCTACGAATTATTTCTTCATTTTCGTTCATAACAAGTAGGCTATCCGCGACAGGTCGGCAGACGATATTCACTCCTCCATGGCACCTGATCCTACCACTTATGATCCTCGTCTGCTCTATTTCTGAAATGTTAATTTGAAGGAAAAAATGAGCTCTTCTTTCATATTTTTCCGTATACATTATGGACTGGATCCAATGATTCGATCATTTCAAATCATGTTACTTTGATTTCAGTACTGAAAGAGTAAAATGTTTTCTGAGTAAATAAGTTTGAAGATTAAAATATGTCTATATTTAGTTCTAGAAATCATCATAAATGCAAAAGGTGATCACACTGTTCGTAAACAGTATGCAAAATGATGTGTACGGCATGTGAGAAGTTACTCTTTTAATGCTTAAAATGTAAATTTTTATTTGCAATAGCTCATATAAAATGATAAATTTTTTCGACTGATCTAATATTTATTTCTGTTTTTATTTAAATGAAAAAAATAAACAATACAGGAAGAGCGTCACCGAGTTCTATATTTATCTGAACGCTGCATTGTCCATACTGGTTTTCATGAATGATTAAATATTTTAATTTTTATGTGTTTCTTATATGTTTTATTATAGCCTCGTTGACAAACATAATATATCCATGAGTGTCTTGAGTGGCATTTTCTCAGACCAATAAATATATTTTGAAGAAATACTTTCTGTTCTGAAAAAATATCTTATTCTTTTAAAAGCATATATTTATGGGAAGCAATCGACGATTTGACAAGGTGGGGTTACTGCTTTTATCATTCTCAGGTGGTTTATTTTTTTTTAAAAGACCTTTCCTTAGGTACACCACATTTTCCCTCTTGACATTCGAGTTTGACCTACTTTTACAAAAAAAAAAATAATCCAAATTTCAATCTTGGTCATACTTCATAACTTTTGAACAGTTTGGGATAGGGCTTTCATATCCTTGTGGAAAGAATTTCGTTTGGATACCAAAATTTTTTACCTTTGGAGTTTTACTTGCAATTTTGAAACTTCAACACTGCCATAAGCTGCCAAACTATGGTTTCAATGTTCAACGAATACATCCTTTTTATTATAGGACCCTCCTATAAAACAGATACAAAATTCAAAATTTTTGTTGATGAAACAATATATAAATGTCAAATTCTGAGTGGTTTATCAAGAGAGTTAAAGCAAGGCAACAAAATCAGCGTGTCACGTGAGGAGAGGCCGTGCAGGCAGGAAGCTAAGGGAAATCCAATCAAGTTGAAGCATCTCAGTTTTGCACACAAGTCATTTTTTTAGAAGAGCAGAAGGAGAAAGAAGCTTTCCCTCATGGTCAGTATTCCTTATCAATTTTATTAGTTTAAAATACTTATTTATCCTCTAAATAAAACGATGGTGAGGTTACCAAAATCTATTTTGATCATTGATTTAAAAGGATGTTTACATTTAAGTACCAAATTGGTTTTAAATGAATTTATTAGTTTACAATTGAAAAACGGCGTCTCGGGAAGGTTCCTTCATGTGACTTTTTTTATTCATGTACTAGGATTTTTCCTTGCTTCAAAATCTACATACTAAGGAGTACTTTTCTAGGTGATCAATGGTTACAATATATGAACGATAGCTATAGAATACAAAGTCCTTCTACGTATCTGTGATATCAAAAGAGATGAGAGTAGTGTTTTTCTACCTTTGGGGGATTAATTTTAAGGATTGTAATAATAAAAGTAAGCACAGTTTTTTTTCTACCTTTTACAAATCGATATCTAAAGAATCAGAATTTTCAATGTATTGTTCATGCGCGGATCTAGAGGGGGGGTGAGTGGTCAGGACCCCCCCCCCCCCCCCCTCCTGTATTAGCAAGGTTATTAAATGTATGTACTAAAGCAAGTAAAACGTTCCCTTGGACCCCCCTTAAAAATAGGCAGACCCCCTGGTTAACGCGAATTTGTGTGAAATGGGTATGAAAAGTACGGAAGCCCGTTGGTGCCACGTACGAAAAATATTTTATCTGGCGGCCGCCACTTATTATTTGGCGGCCGCCGCATAATTTATATGGCGACCGCCATTTAATATCTGGCGGCCGGCACTTATTATTTAGCGGCCGCCACTTATATATCTGGCGGTCGCCACTTATTATTTGGCGGCCGCCACTTAATATCTGGCGGCCGCAACATAAATTATTTTGTGAAATGTGAGTGTTATTGTGTCTTTATTGGGTTAAGATATGGTGAATGTTGACACAGCCGCTGCTTATTGATAAAAAAAAGTTAATGATAAAAAAGAATTCTTAAATATTAGAACACCATTATTGGAAATCCAGAATGCAAAACTTTATTTAATTCTCAAATCAAATATTAATCTGCTCCATGCAAAAACATATCTACTAGAAGTGTGGTTTGGAGTGTCGGGTCCTAATAATCTCTTATAAGTTTGATTGATTTTCACACTGTATCCACCTTTGAAATCACACGTACGTTAAAACATGCGCGCGCATCAGGTAGCCAAATGTTATCTGGCGGACGCCAGATAAAGTATGTGGCGGCCACCCAATATTATGTAGCGGCCGCCAGATAAATTATGTGGCGGCCGCCAAATATTATGTAGCGGCCGCCAGATAAATATTTGGCGGCCGCTAGATAAATTATGTGGCGGCCGCCAAATATTATGTAGCGGCCGCCAGATGTTATATAGCGGCCGCCAGTTAAATATTTGGCGGCCGCCAGATATTATGTAGCGGCCGCCAGATAAATATATGGCGGCCGCCATCTAAATTATGTGGCGGCCGCCATATAAATTTTTTGGCGGCCGCCAGATATATAAGTGGCGACCGCCAAATAATAAGTGGCGGTCGCCACATAATTATCTGGCGGCCGCCAGATATATAAGTGGCGGCAGCCAAATAATAAGTGGCGGCCGCCAGATAAAATATTTTTCGTACGTGGCACCAACGGGCTTCCGTAGAAAAGTGACAGATTTGAGGCAATAGAAGTCATCACCAACCTCCCCCCTTCCCCCACGAAATAGGTTTTTTGACGTTTGGGCTTTTTTTTCTTTTTTACTTCTCAGGAAATTTCTGGGTTGGAATTTTTTTTTGGACGGGGGTGCCCCCCCCCCCCCCCCCCCCCCCCCCCCCCCCTTGCAAAGAATTTCTGGATCCGCGCCTGTTGTTTTCGAATAGTAAACATTCAAAGAAAATCTTTTTTTACAGAAAAATATGCCTGATACAAATACGAGTGTTATCTTCTACATGTAAATAGTTACATGTAAGTTGAAAGAAACCACATGTACATGAAATAAGACAATCAAAAATAGGAAAGATAATGATTTTTAATACATAATATCAAAAAGTAGAAATATGAAGGGAAGATCTTAATAAAAAGTAAACTCTTGATAGAAATAAGGGTTTTTTTTCCAGTATAAGGAAATCTTCATAAAAATTAGGACATCTTCCTGATGTCAGTATAAGAACCCTTGGTATCTCGGTTAATGGCAATTAAACTTTTTTTGTGTTTTTTTTTTTTTAAAAATAAATTAGGCACCAGTTAGATCGTGAGTTGAAAACGGTGACAATTTTAAAATATCATCAAAAGTTATTTGTTTAATATTTTTCTCCAAAGTTACATCATTTTACATAATATTTATTTGATTTACGAATAAAATATTTAAATACTTGCTTCATCGATTAAGATGAGAAATTTGAGTACAATATATATAGAGAGAGTTTATACTTATTCTTTGCTTCTTAATGAAATGAGGGTTCTTTTTTGTCCCCCGCTTTTGCGAAAGCGAGGGCACATTAAATCTCATTCGTCTGTCCGTCTCTCCGTCTGTCTGTCTGTCAGTGTGTCCGTCCGTCACAAAAACTTGAACCTTGCCCAGAACTTTTGATTTAGTGGAGGTATGACTTTCATCCCTAATATGTGTAATCCTTGTGACAAGAACTTTCTTTGGTTACCACCAAATTTGACCTTTTGACCTTGACATTGGAGTTTAACCCACTTTTACACAAAAATTCCAAACATTTTTTTGGCCCTAACTTTTGAATGGTATGTACTAGGACTTTCATATTTTACATATGTATTCTTTGTAGCAAGGCCTTTTATTGGATACCAACAACTTTCGCCTTTGACCTTGACTTTGGAGATTTCTGTATTTATGAAAAAACTTTAATCTTGACCATATCTTTTGAATGGTAAGGGATAGGGCTATCATACTTCATATATATAATTCTTGTGAGAAGACCTTTCAAGGAATACCAAGAACTTTGGCCCCTTGGACCTTGACCTTGAAGTTTGACCTACTTTTCAAAAATTTTTACCTTGGCCACAACTTTTGAACAGTAGACACTAGGACTTTCATATTTCACTTATGTATTTTTTGTGGCGAAACCTTTCATTTGATACCAATAACCTTGACTTTTGATCTTGACCTTGGAGATTTTTTGTACTTATGAGAAAGCTTTAACCTTGATCATAACTTTTGAATGGTAAGGGCTAGGGCTTTCATACTTTACATATGTAATCTTTTTGAGAAGATTTTTCATCGGATACCAAGAACGTTAACCCTTTGACCTTGACTTTGGAGTTCAGTGATAATTTCTAAATAGATGACTTATGATAGGGCGTTCATATTAGACATAAAATGTCATAAAAAATGACATCTTACCCAAAAATACACCGAAAGCGGGTGATTACAATTCTTTGAATTTGCTTGTTTTAATTATAGGCCGTATTTAGGTATTCCTCAATGCTTCTGATGTCTACCAGCATTTTCTAAATTATTAATGTTCGAATTGCTGGGGTCATTTTAATAGCGATTATTTTCTTTAAAACCAATAAACAGCAACAAAAATAGGTTTTAATTATAAATGATTATAAACAATAATAGTTTTTGATAATTAAAGAATGAACATCGTAGTACATGTTAGAAAACTTCTATCTGTTGCTAGTGTGTTAAGTCTGTACAAGCAAAACATAATGTACATGTTATAACAAAGTCTCTGGGACCTTGGAAATTACTTCGCTATTTCTGTAATTCGTTATATTCGTACAAACAAGCTACGTATTTTTGACATGTAATATTTATTACTCCTTTATTGTATTGGGCATTTTTATCATTTTACTATAATAATAAAATGCTTTCTAGGGTTGTTAGTACGGGAATGAATGAAGCAGCTGTTGCAGAAAAAATCTAGACATATGCAAACATGTATTTTTTCTGCAATAGCTGTTTATATTTATATCTGTTTTTAACAATAATCATTTAAAGTAGGATTTAAAAGATTAATTATCGTCAGTATTATTGTTGCGGACGTCTTTATACTTATTATTGATGGTAAAGCCACTGATCAAGAAATCTGTACAGATGACATGCCTAGTGTAGTTCATGAAATGATTTACGCAATGGGTTTTCTTAAGAAATAAAAGAGAAAATATTCAGTGGATGTAAATATTTAATGACTAACATGTCCTGACTTTTTATCTTTTTCAGAAACATGGTTGTGTACCATCTTTTGGTGCTGTTACTCTCTGTAATGCCCATTGAAAATCGGAGTTTTGTAAATGGGTTAAAACATGACGGTCTATCTCCTATAATCAGTTTGGAGGAACCAGTGGCTCTAATCAGCCCCACAGACAGGAAAAATGTGACGTCTTTTTTATATATCAGAGAAATTTGAGTTTTAATAATGCATAATATTATGTTGGAATTTAAAAACGAATGCAACTAAAAATTCAGGATGAACAATTATTATTTTTTCTTGCAGAAAGCTTCTGTGAGGGCGAATAAAATCGAAATTTCAATCCTGAAACGTCAAATACAAGAACAGCAGAATTTTATTCGGAATTTGCAAGAAAAAAGCGAGGCAGGGCTAGGAAAAACGAGTAAGCACTCACGGTTTTAAAATTCTATCATAGTGAAGGAATAGTGTATACTTTTTGTTGAAGAGATATTTGTTAATTTAATATAAATACCTGAAACGGTAATTTTAGGATATATCTGTGAAATCGTATTGTATCCCAATTCTTTCTCTTTTATAGATACTTCACTGCTGGATACAATTATATTCTTCACCGTCATTATGTATTTATGACACGTCATTAATATTAATTACTGTAAACAATAATTGTATCCAGCAGTGTACAGGAACAAAATATATCATTGAATATGCTTATCACTTTCTTATTCAATATCAACAGCCGGGTCCACATTATCTGACGTGTGGAAACGTTTGTAAGCAACGTTAGTTCCTCTGTGTCACAACAGAAATCATTATCGTCAAAAAAGCGAAATAACAAAACAGATAATACAAAAGACGTTGCAGAGAATTGGAATATGCATGCGAAAATATCATGTACAGTAGATATTGTTGTATCATTATGCTATACCAACAGCAAACTGTCAATGTTAAAGTTAGCAACTGCCCCATGTGCGCTTATAGCTCATTAATAAGTTTAACTTGTGGTAAATGATAGATATATCATTTAATTTCTATAAAATACTTGAATCTGATTTGATACAAAAATCCCTTGAATCTGGAGCGGACTTACGTGAAGCAGACATAAAATCTGCGGTACTTTACATTTTTTACACTATACGAGAATTGATAAATTTCCTTCCAAGATTCTTGGTTCAATTTTTAAGAAAATACACTTCAAATTCCGGGAGAAAGGGTGGATATATCAAAGGTTCAACTATATGATATTAGAATAATAGGAACTCTGTGTTATTGTTGTACACCTTTGTCTTATGTCAAGATCTTCGACTTGTAAATGGAAATTCCTCGAGAGAAGGTAGAGTGGAGGTCTACAAGGACGGTGTCTGGGGAACAGTATGTGATAATGGCTGGGATTTTAATGATGCCAGAGTAGTCTGCAATCAACTCTTTGGACTAGACGGGTAAGTGTCTGTGATCTTTTGAGAGCTCACATGTAACTATTAATGCTTGTTAAGAAATTTTTTTTTTTACTTGAGACAGATAAGATTAATAAAACATATACAGTGTACCTATAAGGTGAATTTAAGCTCCAATTTTCCCAGTGGAACCTGATCTCACCTCTGATGCTCTAGAGGTTTAAGTTTGCTCTGCTACTTTGAATTAATTAATGGATTTTTGTGCTTGAATACTGTTTGTTATCTCCATATATTTCATTGTAGACATTGACATATAAAGTATTTCAGTGTAAGTCTATCTCTAGATTGCATTATGTATTATAATTGCAACTTTTTTGTATGTATGCAGATACTGTAAATGTATCACATTTAGTGTGTACAATATAAGGCGGAAATTGATTTTTGAACAAGTTAGCGTATATTTGATTAAGTGCATTTCTTAATGTTCTTATTAATGTAAATATGGTTTAGACATTTAGAGTTGTTATTGAATTAGCGGAAGTTTCTTTCCGCTAAAAACGCTTAAAAGAATACACCGCCAAATGAAATACGGTTAAGGTAACCCAATGAAGCGTGTCCTGTTAAGCAATCCTCATCAGGTTATTTATTGAAATTAAACTTTTCCAAATAGTCATTTACAAGTTCTATGGTCATTACAATTTATCACTGAGTCAAATGCTGACTGACGTTTTTTATACCAATTTTTAGTCAATTATTCATGCACTGAATTCATTTTTGATATGACTTTTTACAGAATTCCGTATAGTCATGCATACTTTGGACAAGGAACTGGTTTGGTGCTGATGGATGATGTCGGATGTAATGGTACAGAAAGTTCCCTTTTTCAGTGCGATCATATAGATAATTTACATCATAGCTGTGATCATAGCAAAGATGCCGGTGTTATTTGCATGAAAGGTATTGTCTTAAAATCTTTTACATCTATTTCGGTATCAAAACAGTTAATCATTGGCAGCATAAGTGATTCCGAATTCAAAAAGTATGAATTAATTATTTCTTTACAGATTATTCTTTAATTGCTAATCATCTTTGTAGGGAAAATTATTAACTCTTAAATACATATATACCTTCATGAAATGCGAATAGAAGTAATGGCCATGCATGCATTTGATCGACATGTACATTTTAGGATGCAAAATACTATAAACCAACTTTTATCTGCGTGCGAGAAATTTTCGCGAAGTTCACGAGAGCGTCTTCATCGCTAATATTTCTCGCCGCGAACCGGTCTTTTAAGTTTCTGTGTCTATTGCCTACAAATCGAAAAAAGGCTAAATAGCGAACATTTATCGTAGCGAACTAGTTTTCCCCAATAAATCGCAAAATAAATTGTCACGAATAAAAGTTTGTTTGCAGTATTTGGTATCTAGACACTTGTAGGATTTTTTTCCTAGTTATACATTAATTTAGTCCTGTGATTTACTTAAGATATTATAGTGTTGAAAGTTTATAATTGTTACAGTACATCACAGACCACTCTCAATTTCAAATTATGCTGAAAATCATTATTTTGTAAGCAATTCTTTAAATGATATACGAGCGTTGTCCGGCGCACGGAGAAGTAATTAATTGTTATTGATATGGTTTATATACATGTACATCAGAGACGGAAAAACAAGAATACAGAAGTGAAATTACACACTAGATTCTACTAGAGAAGTTGTTTTAAGTGACATGCGAGAAGTTTTTTCCTCTTTTCCGAAAGTAGTTACTGCACATTAGAAATAGATTGCTGTTTGATAAGAGCAGAAATTGGGGAGCTCTGGGCCAAGAACGACATCAAACAATGTTTTATTCTCTGCTGAGTACAGCGTGGTCTTTAGACTAAATTTCGACTGAAATTTGAATCTACTTGAAAAAAGTCCGCAGTGAATTTAAATTAGTTCCATAGTCAAGAGTAGTTTTCACTTTTAAAAAAATACTGGATGTTAACAGATGTCTGTGAAGCAGAAAAGAGATCATATCGTGTGCCGATGTACAATGTACACTTGCATGCTTTATTTAATTCATAATTTTCTTATCAAATGTGATATCATCATTACACTTAAAAAGCATGATCATAAATGTTGTTTTTTACTATGACAAGAAAAGAAATTTGATTGAGCAAAGGGAAACTTAACTGTTACCCCTGTTTACGACTTTTTGGGACAACCCTTGTATATTTGATTAAGTTTTTGTCCTAATAGCTGGCATAAATATAACTTTTACACTTACAAACTATTTCTAAGACTTTAAGTTTAATTTTGAACTTTTTAATGCGATTAACAATTTTAAGAGATATTGTTCGGCTAAGAAGCAGATATCTTAAATACAATTCTAATCAAGAGTAAAACTTTTACTTATTTGCTTTAAATTTATTACCAAATCTTGATCTGTGTGAAAAGAAGCTTTTTATTGAATAAAAGGACATAATTAGTTGTATTAAGTGGTAAAATAATTTTGACTACTGATCAATGTTTACATTCAAAAAATAACAGAAGATTAATATTATAATCAATAACAGCCATTAGACTCCAGTTCCTTGCAAAAAGTGTTTTGAAATGGGAGTTTTTTTCAGAATACCACTACATGTAACACTATAATCTCAGTTTTTATTCTCTCCCCTATTATTTGCCTCTTTCAAATTTGTAGCGCCCCTTATTCGACTTTCGAAGCAAAAAGAGTTCCAAGGAATAGTGGAAGTTTATTTGAATAATACATGGGGAACGATTTGTGACATCGGATGGGGTAACATTGACGCTAGTGTGGTCTGTAGATCTTTAGGATATAGCGAGTAAGTAAAATATGTATTGATAAGGTAATGGAAGTGAAATATGAAGTATTAAATTCCCATATTTTTAAAGAATTTCACCTTAAATGTCATGTTCACTCAAAATGTAAAGTTACAGAATCACTGTTTAAAGATAATCATGAAAATACATTTCTTTTAAGTAGGGTTATATCTTCTGTCATATATATAATATATGCCAGAATTAGAACTCTTTTATCTTATTCTTTTGGTTAAATATTTTCCACATGGTACGACCGTTCACTATAGCTTAGCCGGTAGAGCAATCGTTCTGTGATTGGGAGGTGTGAGTTTGAATCTCAGCCTTGACTTTCCTAAGTCGATATTAATTGGAACAACTCTTCCTTTGTCATGCGCTTGGCATATTGAATTGGAATTTTTAGGTCCTTCTAATGAGATCTTAAAAACCGAGGTCCCGTGTCACTGTTATAGATCCCTTACTGCTCAATGGCCCTGAGTGTCAAGTAAAGGTGAACATTTGATTCCCTTCAATTATATATATGGTGATATCTCTTGAATTTTTGAATGGGACGTAAAATGACATAGAATCAATCAATCAATCCTAATGGTACAGATCCTTAAATTTTTATACATTCTTCAAGTCACATTAATGTTGATTTAAACATCATAATATTGAAACATCATCATCAAAAATCTCTGTATATAAAAAATCCTTAATCTTTTTAAATTTAGGAGACAAGGTTTAGCTGTTCCCAGCACAGTGTTCGGAAATGGATCTGGACCTATTCATTTAGATAATGTACAATGTAGTGGTAGAGAAACCGGATTGGCTGACTGTCCATACTCAGAAGCACATTCATGTAACCACTCAGAAGACGCTGGGGTTTTGTGTATTTTGCCAAGTCGTGAGAAAATTCTTTTTCTTTTTTTTTAGTAGATGGCTTCTTTTTTTCTGATTATATTTTAAGTAGCTAATATCTTGAATAATTGTAATAACCTATTATACTAGGTAATAACTTAGTATACTAGGTTTTCTAAGATTATCTGCATGTATTTCATACTCATTTATTTTACTATATTTTTGATATGTTGTTATCTTACTTCTTTTCCTACATCTATTCAGTAAGCAATGATTTCTTTGTCAGAGAAACTTAGACTTGTTAATGGTAGCTCTCCAGATGAGGGATTAGTTGAGGTTTTTGTGAATGACAGATGGCTACGGGTTTGTAGCAATTGGTGGGGCAGAGTTGACAGCAATGTGACATGTAGAAGTCTAGGATATTCAGGGTAATATTTGAATTATCGTTATAAATAAAGAAAAGATCTATTAAAACATCCTTATACATAATTATTGGATTTTTCCCGGTAGTATTACATCTGTACATGCATAAAGTATCCAAACGATAAAAGATTTATTAACACTCCATGCGTTGTTAATGTCTTGTCAAAAACCTGCTTAAATGTTCTTCTTGAAGCTTATCAGACATATACGGTTATTTTACAATAGCAAAAATAATGTAAATATAAAAAAGAACAATTTAGAATATGTTTCTGTATATTTTTCGCTCCATGTCATCAAGGTTATTTCTGTATGATTTTCTTTTCAGGATCTCATTTTCAGTTCCTTTGTGTTACAAATACATGGATTCTTTCAGATTAAATCTTTTTTTCTTAATATGTCTTTATTCTAGCTCTTTAAAAGGTTCTTTTTGGTGTTTTTGTGTCTTTTCCATTTCATCGAAGGAGATCATCCTGTTAAAATCTCCTAAAGCATTTACATTAACCTGTTCATGTCATATTGTCAATGAAAGTATTTTTAAAAAATAAAATGCTCTAAAACTTATGTTTTGTCACTGAAAGCACAGAAGAATACGGTATTCAAAAGGTGGTAAGGCATTTTTTTCAAATTCTAGCAAAGACAATAGTATTTGTTCAATTCCAAACCCACAGTAAACCAATGTGAATTCGATCAGATTTTAGATCAGTATAGTAATATACATTGGTCCTTCCATAAAACTATAATACACAATGTTTGCTTTGATTCATTATTGCCTCATGTAGATAAAGAGTAGGTTCTTCATCAAATACAGACCAAACTTTCCCTGTCTCTTTGAAAGTTTTATGTAGTATATTAAATATACAAATTTTGTTCATATCTTAATTCTTCAGCACCACATAAGTTTTGGATCAGTTAAAATCAGCGGAAGAAAGGAAGGAGGAAGTTTTATTACTTCATCATGTTCATGAATCTCTATATTTACATTTGCTGTGTTTTTCTAGTAAGCTAACTGAAATTGATTTGAATACCATTTTCTTGTATTTCTACGCGTAGAAATATACACGGAGAAACGTACGCTAAATGACGTCACAATGAGGGTTATGAGACGTTAGAAAAATTCAACAAAATAGGGCAGCGAGAAATTCAAATATTGAGTGTACTTTTGATGCTATAAGAAAATAAATGTAAATAAACTTGTACGTAGGCATATTTTTCATGAAGGCTAGCGCGCTTCATGAAATATTCCTACGTGACAAGTCTGTGTGATTCACACACCAATAACTCACACGAAACTCAATTTTTTTTTTTTTAAATAACAAGGAACAATGACCCACTTCTTTTGTAGAGGGTTTCAAATTTCATTGCCAACGGTTGGAGAAAGTGGGAAAGATGTTTGGTTTTTAGATAAAATGGATTGTAACGGTGATGAGGATTCCCTGTTAAAATGCGCACGATCAGTAACCACCAGATGTCCTTATGAGGCTGGAGTTATTTGTTACCAAACATTGAACGGTAGGTTTTATTGTGTACTTTACAGGAAATTTATATTGATAATTATTGATACAAGTGGGCTGTACAAACGACGAGCTTGTGAATATTTGTTTTTGTATAATATTGATAGACCATATTAAGAAAGTTTCGGGATAAACATGTACCCGTAGACATATTGTAAATACATTGTTCAATAAACCCTAAGATTTTTCAAAAGCTTTAAGTATATAGACTTTATGTATTTTTTAGACTATATATTTAGTTTAATAAACAGAGAATTCTGTTCTCTAGAGATGTCTTGGTAAATGATTTTTTTATTTTGATGTCATTTGTTCTTAAGGTCAAGTTAGAATTGGGAATGGTAGCTCTTCTGATGACGGATTAGTTGAGGTTATGGTCAATGACCGATGGAGAAGAGTTTGTGGCGGCATTCGGTGGGGCAGTCCAGAAGCTAATGTGACGTGTAGAAGTTTAGGGTTTCCAGGGTAATTAAAAATTGTGAAATTAATTTTGGATCTTACATGACCGATCTTATTCATATAACATTCGAAGCCAAAAAAATGTTGCTATACATTTTCTGAAAATTGATGGTAGAATAAATATAAATCATCATATTTTCGTGCACATATCTTGTTAAAATTCATGTTAAAATTTATATTTTGATCAAGGAGTCAAGGAATAAATATAGCATTTTTGTTTTTTCATTTTATATCTTTTTTTCACTGATGAGATTTTGCATTGAAACAAATAAACCAAATTACCCTAAATCTATTTGAATCACCAAAATTCAGATTTTATGAATGAATCTCTTCTTCTGAATTACAAACCCAACATAAAATAAATGCAGCAAGAAATCATTTTACTTTGTGTGCGATAAGAGTATCTGGAATGGTTGTTATATAGATTGGGGGTCCTTATCTACGTTTAGTGCTAACCTTCTAAAACGTTCCCATTTTTTGCTAGAATTTGCATTCGAGGTGTTTTTATTCTCAATGCTTGGTATGTGCTGGTCTTTAAACTGAAAATTATAATGCAGTGCAGCCAGTATAAATGGTTTAAGAAACGATACTACCCTTTGAGATCTTTATGCCAGTTAATTAAAAAGGGAACTTTAACAATTCTTAAAGCAAAAAATATGATTTTTTTTCCAAGTGAGCAAAGCCAAAATAATTTGTACGAATTAGAGTCTAGTTATTTCTGGTAAAACTGAATATTTGCCAAAGAGTCTGTCTATTGTAAATAAAAAAAACTTTAACCATGAAAATATCATCCACTTCCTAAACCTGCTGATGCCATACTATCAGGGAACAACTATACGATTCTGCCTATCTGAGCAGTAAACAACCTCATTAAAGATTTCTGACAAACACAGCCAGCTTTGTTTGTTTGTTTTTTTTTTTTGTCTTTTTTTTTTGTTAAATATCTGGAGAATTTTTCATTCATATGGAGACGCCACCATTTACCGGTGCAGAGCTTCAAATTTTGACCTACTCTTGCAACAGATTGTTTCTTCTGCTAGACTGATTGATTGCATAATGCTTTACGTCCTATAGAGAATTTTCACTCATATTGAGACGCCACCACTTGCCGGATATAAAGATATGCAAACGGAAATATTTTTGTATTTCCTATGACAAAACTTTTCTGTAGGGGTATTCCTGTACCAATACCAAATCAAAGAAATGGGATGAAAGATATTTGGCATTTACCTAACATAGGATGTAGAGGTGACGAAACTACTTTGTTTGATTGTGTAGCATCTGGATCAGGACTTTGTTCCGAGGAAGGGGAAGCGGGAGTGATTTGTTGGACTTCATCAAAAAGTGAGTGAAAAAAAATACATATTTATCATCAATTGTCAATTTATAGAAAAACTGTGTAAGTTATTTTTTTAAAATACAGATACAGTAAGATTTACCAATGGTATCTCTCCACATGAGGGTTTAGTCGAGGTCTTTATGAATCATCAATGGCGACGTGTTTGCGACACTTGGTGGGGCACAGATGAGGCAAACGTTACATGTAAAGGTCTAAATTATTCAGGGTAATCCTAGAAACCATATTTTTATCATTTAGATTCATCATTATAATTATCATTAATTTATCATTTAAATCACAAATTCTTTATGCTTCTAGAATTCTACTTTAAAAAAATTCTTTTTTCATTATCTATTGCAAAATTTTATGCTCTGTTTCACATCATAATCACCAAAGTAAAGTCAACATAGTCACATTCTTTCTGAAGGAGTAAAAGAGTTTGATGAGGAGAAGGAAATTTCTCAACATTGCATCATCTATTCTCTTAAAATTGAAAAAGTAATTTCATTTGTATGAACTTCAGTTATCAACCTAATTTGTAGAGGTATCCCTGTATATGAATCAGTACCGACTGAAACAAAAAGAGAAAACAATCTATGGAAATTAACTCACTCTCGTTGTCATGGAAATGAAAATTCTTTACTGGAATGTGAAGCAAAGGGAACTAGACGTTGTGGATATGATGGGGATGCAGGAGTTATTTGTTATCCGTCAAAAAAAGGTGAGTTGTGGAGATTTTATTTATCAAAAATGTTTTTATTTTGTTGAAGAATCTCTCCTGGTTATTGTTTATTGGATATTACAGGAGAAGTTAGATTAGTCAATGGCGATTCCCCAGAAGAGGGATTAGTTCAAGTTTTGGTGAATGGTCATTGGAGAAGTGTTTGCGGTCAAGTATGGGACAAAAAGGATGCCAATGTGGCATGTAGAAGTCTAGGATTTCTAGGGTATCTTCAAATTACAGATCATTTTCTTGAATGGTGTGATTATTGGTTTTAAAAAAAAACTCAAAAAATCAAAAACAAATCCACATTATTTTTCTTTACCAAAACGCAATGTAATAATCACAAAATCTGACATTGTTCACATCAATTCTTCTCAAATTCCAAAAACGTCAAGGGTTTTAAATCTATACATGCGAGAAAGAGGAGGGGGTACTCGTCTAATACAGCTGTATATTATCTTTTTTATCCTTTGCTTTGAATGTCATCAGCTTTGTCTTAATAGGTGAAACATATGGAGATAACGAACAGTATTCAAGCTAAAAAAAATCCATAAAACAGTTCAAAATGGAAGCAGAGCAAACACGGACCTCCAATACATCAGAGGTGGCATGGAATGTACAGGTCACACCCACCGTAGTTGTAATGAATCTATTTTAAAATAAATAGAAAGCAATTTTGCAAAGACTTTTTTAGTTAAGGTTCTTATTTATTATTTCGAGAGCTATTCGGAAATTATTGAGACAGTGTGTACATTTTTCTTTCTAATGTACACTTGACAAGCATTAAGAATTCATAAAAGCAAGATTTGATTTAAAATTATGAATCTCCTCTCTTCAATGGTATATAAATGTATCAATGGTAGGGGTACCCGGCGCAGTCAGGATAAATTTTGTGTATCGCTGTGTAAAACTCTTTTCCGGTATGAACAACCTGCTTCAACAATAACAACAGGAATAAAGATGTCGAAGGTTTTTTTTCATATGCATTTTCTTTTATTTCAACCAAAGTAAAATCAAAAGCTCTAGACGACCATAAATTTTTATCGCTACGGAATTAAGAACGTTGACCCGCGTTACATAAATTTTCACTGCATGATACTAAATCATCCGGTATATCTGATAAATGCAAAATTTATAAAAATGTAGCAACAGTACTTTTTTTTCTAAAGAATCTTTTCAGAAATAGACAGTCAGACTTTTGCATGGTATATTCATTGTTTGATAACAAATAAAGGAGGTCGATAGGCATAGGCATATGCCTGTTTTTATATATCATCGGAACTTATCTAATTATCCTATACATTAGAAATTTTGTACAATTGTTTTGTTTGTTCTTCATCAAATGTTGACGAATTTTCTGAATTTATATCTACCCTTTATGGAGTTAAAGTAAGTGTCTCGATAATTTTTGAGCAACCCTCATAGATTATGAAATTGTATTTATATTTACTTTTACAATGCAAATTTTATCAACTTTTAATGCAATATTAAAAGAAATGATAAAATCAAATATCAAATATGTATTTTGCATATAAAGTGTGTTAAAATTTACGGCATTCAAAACCCCATAACTTGGACACAGGGTCAAAAGGTTAAAGATTAAGTTTTATTTTGACGTCACAATTGTTGTAGAAGTGCAGTTCATAAATTCATAAATATTACACTTACTTTCAACACGAGCTGTTGCATTGGCTCTACTCTTGAACCTTTAGAGTTATTACTCTAACGATAATACAGGAATTTTGAAATATGAATCACATTTGCAGTGAAAGGCAAGATGAGTTAAAAATGTATATTGAGGCAATGAATCATTTTTTTTAAAGATATAGTCGCAGATCTGGATCTGCAACGGTGTGTGCAAACAAATTTCCATAACGCGCTTACGCGTCAATTATATAGTTAGTACATATTGTTGCAGTTTTTAGACTATCTTTCAAAACATATTTAGCCATTGCTTATACAAAAGTTGTATCATTTTTGGGTTTAAATTTTCAAAATATACTTTAATTGCTATAAGAAAGAGAAATAATGTCAGGCTCTTTTATAGGATTGTTTTTAAAAGGGATGGGTCGGAGGCATTATCAGCCGAGCAAATCATTGCTTAGCCCCAAACAAAAATTCTCTTGATATAAAACTCTGTTACAGGGTTTACGTTGGATTATGGATGGAATATTAAGATCAATTACTGGGGGACCAGACTACCTATGAATATTTTAATTTAAATTAAAAATTAAATTGACATTCAGAGGCAGAGGACTCCTCTGCACCCAACACACAACCACCCCAACCCATAAAGTTCACATCAAAGGAAGTCAGTGAAACAACTTTTTAAAAGTATTTGTATCATTTCCTTAACCACTATATCCTTAAAGATGAATGAAGCGAAAATAAATCCTTAACCATGTTTTCCCCTAGAAGATCACATGCATAAATGTACATGTAGTATTTTCTCTACATTGTTAGATTTCAGGCAATCAGAGAGATAGGATTTATTCAATCATATAATAACAGTTTTTTTTGGCAAAATACTAAAGTCACTATTAAGTTTTTTGTAGAGGTTTACCGATCAACTTGCCAGAAACTTCCAGAAATAGCAGGGAAAATATTGAGTTCTTAAACCGCATGGATTGTGACGGAAGTGAAAATTCCTTGTTAGAATGTGCAGGATGGGGATATCGAAGTTGTAAATACCACGGGGAGGCTGGTGTTATTTGCTATAATTCATCAACCGGTGGGTTTGAACGATTCTTTCCACGTTATTTCTTATTTTAGTTAATAATTTATTGAATTTTCAAAAAATCATTTATTTTATTTGTATAGCTGCGGTAAGGATCGTCGATGGAAAATTTCCACATGAAGGTTATGTTGAAATTTTGGTAAATAGTCGATGGAGAAGCGTATGTGATACTTCTTGGGACAAAAGTGAAGCTTATGTAACATGTGGGCTGCTAGGATATTCAGGGTAATATAGAATTTTATTATACTTCTGTTAAAATGTTTCCTATGTAAAGTTAAGAAGATAAGATAGCTATTTTTGCATAGTCTGAAAATTTCCACACATAGAAAGTTATACCCCGGGTTATAGTTTTTGCTACCCACCCCTCGGAAAACTTTCATGCAATTTTTGCAAATTATCTTACTTCAAAAAATTCTACCCTCAGAAATTATAATATACATCAGTATAATAAAACACTTATCCACTGGTTGTGAGTGGAATAGCTCTCTTATCAAACCCTTGACAGGAACTATACACATTGGGCAATCCCTCGGGGATATAGTTCCCTGTCGCGGGTTTGATAAAAGAGCTTTACCACTCACAACCAGTGGATAAGTGTATATTATTTCCTATGGAGCTTCTTACACGAAATATGATTGGTTTAAAAGTCAAGGTTTTAATTTCCATGCAACCGATTTAAGCCAGGGGTAAATTATAATTTGACGTCAAAATGCATATTTTTTTTTCAAGATAACATTAACGATGCATTGTAGTACGCAGTTAATCTTATAGATCTATATGTTGACACACAGTTGATTTGACTCAGGTTTACAAAGAATTAATTTGAAAACTAGAGCTTCTGTGAGCAACAAGCTCACTAAATGATACCCCCGCCCCATATGATTATAATGACAAAGTCCTTGTTTTGCTCTTGTAGAAATAAGTAAAATAAGAGGTCACAATGGCTTTATGTGATGACGAATCTGTGAAGGAATCATTAACTTTATAGAGTATAGTACAAGAGGAGTTGCGGATAAGAGATGGTTACTCAGCGCATTCAATACTTAAAAAAAGCAATGTCCTTGTTTTGCTCTGGAAAAACTAAAATATGCCTTTGATCAAAAAGTAAAATAGGAGCTCAACAATGACAATATATATATATAAAGGATTATGTTAAAATTTCATTAAATTTCATTCAGTGGTAAAAAAGGAGTTGCGGATAAGAGATATGTTTATACCACAAAGCGTATCATACGGTCGGACGGACAGACGGACATCCCGATTAACATTATTTTATACCCTCACGCTTTTCAATCGGGGTATGATAAATTCGTTATCTAGGTCCAATTCCATACACCCTTCCGCCTTAATAAAAGTGTTATAATGCAACATAACATAATTATATGTATATTATCAATATACGAGGGGTGATCAAAAAGTTCGCAAACTATCTCTATATCTACAAAACCACAATTCAGATAAGAATGAAATTCGGTACACACATAGCCATACACAAGGTCTATAAATAGCATATGCTGAATAAAGTTTCTCTCCTTGTTTGTGACGTCACAATGTGAAAATGATGTCACTTTTTATGTCACTTGTGACGAAAAATGGTTGTCTCAGTCGAACTCGTTCAACAAACGACTGTACAATTTATTGTAATATCTTAGAAATCCCTCTGCAGTATCATATAATAATTTGTACACAGTTTATAGAGATAAATGAGTTCCTATAAATTCAATTAATGATTGGATAAATCGTATTAGTGAAGGAAGTCAGATGCTTAAAGATGATACTTGTCATCTTGCCCAGTGAAAGCAAGTTTGAAAAAATATGTATTTTTAATTAAGCAATTTGCTATCAAAGACCTCCAATTAGCACTTTGAAAAATAGTTGAATATTTGAACAATGATATAAGTATTAAATATCTAAGATATCGTTTACTTTAGATTTTAAACATATTACACATGATAAAAAGGATGCACCCATTCTCTATCCACCTTGAATAAAGGCTTCTCCTGAGACAGAAGATTTGTGTTTTAATGGTCGTCATGCTTATTTTTGGAAAGCATGTTATTATCCACCAACTCTGTTGCCGAGATATGACCATTTCTGACAAACGGACTGTTCTTGTCATAAAAATTAACTCGCGTGGAAAGAAAAATAAAACTCGGAAAAATCTTTCAACTTTTGTGACAGAACGCTACGGAGGGGGTCACCTGACCGCCAATATCACGTGATTCGCGCATGCGAAGAACGGTGGTTGATGTGCATCAAAATCGGGGAGGGTCAATTTAAAATATAATCAACATTAAAACCAAATATTGTTTCTTGTATGGAAGTTATTCAATTAGTTTGCGAACTTTTTGATCACCCCTCGTACATGTTTATATTTCCCTCAATATTCCTTAATGTTGTATTTTTTTGAATGAAAGTCTGAAAACGAATTAGTATTTTTCTAAGCCTTTGAATGTATATCAATGTCTTTTGAGTTCTTTCGAGAAAATTGGCAATTCATAAAACTCAGAAGGAAAGCATTTTTAATTTTCCTCTCAGCAGCTGTGTCAAAAAAAAATTCATTTTGTTGACGAATAGTTTTATGAAAAAAAAATTATTGTAGAGGTATCCCTGTCTCATTGCCAACACAGAGAAATCCAGAGAAAGGAAGATGGCGTTTACCTCGCATGGATTGTAGAGGAAATGAACATTCTTTGTTAAAGTGCCCAGCAAATGCTAACTTTCCTTGCAGCAAAGACGGAGAGGCGGGAGTAATTTGTTATAATACTTCGAATGGTTTGTATGGTTGTTAGATTCATTATATACTGAAAGGAAAAAGGAACGCATAAGAACATGATATGCGAAAAATTTTTGCCTATGTGGCCAAAAATTATGAAAATTGGTCAGATGTGTATTTTGGTTACTTTGCACTTAAATCGCTGGTCAAAACTAATCAACCCTGAAATGTATGGCGTCACGTAGGGGAAGTGATAAAAAGTCAAAAACACGTGCATATTGATGATGATAATTTTGTGATCACATTTTGTAGTGCCATACGATGCATTAGAGTTATAAACATCGTTTTTGCATATTTGCAGCCAGTATAAATTTCTTGCAATCATGGTATAGCTGACGGAAGTTACATTGGGTCTAGTAATTGAATTCAATATTGCAAAAGTGAATAAAAAGGCAACAACATGTTGCTGTGCAAATTAATTACAACTTTTCAACCAAAAAAAGTTTCTTTTGGTTGTCAGAGACTTAAGTTAAAAGGTTTCCAACCAACCATGAAGGTGACGTTGGCGCGTAACAACGTCATATCAAGATAAGGCTTTTCGTCATGCTACCTCGGTTATTGCCTAGGCATTATCACTGAAACCGTTATTTATACAGCAGACAAGCATACTCATTTTTTCACTCTAAAATTGACAGAAGCTCTGCTCGAATTTGGTCCACGAGCTTAATAACTAAACGTGGATTTTCCTCTCACACGCTCACGTACGCGTCGTATGCGTAATGTTTTAGCATGTTTACAATGGAAAATAAAGCTAGTGTTTGTCGAGACTTTTTAACAAACATTAACGTGTACCAAACCAGCTGGATTCTGTACATTCTATTCTAAATCAAAAATTCGTAGGATTCATTAGGCGGGGAGATTGGTTGGCTTTGGTAATATACAGCTAGTCTCAGACATTAAGACAACCATCGGAAGGGTTGAACGATAACCCTATGAGAAAGATAAATCCTCTTGTGAACTCAATGCACAGGGAAATCAAGTCTGTAACTGATGCGCAAAGGAGATCATGATAATTTTTAATTTTTATTTTGGGGGGGTATCAACATATCAATTGCAATTACTCAGGAATTATCAGTCAAATTCACACAAGATTTTGGTAACTTCTTGATTCTTGATTAAAAATGAATTAAAATGTATGATAACAATAGAGAAAAAAAACCTATTCGAAATCATTGTTTTAATCTAATTCCAAAGTTTAATATACGATTTCTCTTCCTTTCAGTATATTTATTTTTATTTATTTTATCGATGGATTTTTTCATTTATTTTATCGATGAATATATATCAATTCTTATGTCATTTGAAATGCAGGTACAGTTAGACTAGTTAATGGTAGTCTTCCACATGAGGGTGTAGTTGAAATTTTGGTGAATGGCCGATGGCGAACTATATGTGAACTTGGATGGAACAAAAACAGCGCCGACATCACTTGTAGAAAACTACATTATTCAGGGTAATATTATATACAAATATTGACTGTGAATGAGGGTAACATTGATTTATTAGGTTTAAAGAGATGACGTTATATGACGCGGAGCGAAGGTTAATAATTGTGATCCAATGTTGATAATATAATTTATAATTTATGTTGCTCTTAAAAGTAGTCAATTTTTTTTAATAACATATAAAAATTAAATCATCGATAAAATAGTATTTCGATTTCAATCAATAAAATTCAGCAACTCATTTGTCTCCAAGCATTATGTTCACATTGATTAATGAAAGGTAATCTTCAAGTAACCACGGTAATTTAGTTATTTGTAAGGTCTTCCGTTTAAGATGGAAGACCTAATAGTGATTCTACCGTTTCATCTTCTTAAGGTCTTCCATTTCAGAAGAAAGACCTTATAGTGACTTCTTCTTTTTAATGTCTTCCGTTTCAGACGGAAGACCTTATAATTTCCTGAAAATTTCAGGGATGATAGAGAACTAAAATACGCCCAGATGACTTTGACCTTTGACCTTGCCCCTTACTCAAGAGCTAAAATATTTATCATATTTTAGCTTGATTTAGATTCAAGTGTTAAACTCAAGTTTTTAAGGTTTTTGGGGGAATAAATTTGACCTTTGACCTTGATACATGACCTTGACCTTCAACACAATTGACCTAAAGGTCAAAATCAAGCTTAAGGTCGTGGAAGTATTTACAACCCTCACTTTAACAAATGCTTATATAATAACACCCCCTTCTCTTAAAAAAAGTAATAGTAATGTAGAAAAATTTTGTACAACTCAAACGTCGCCACAGATCGACATGAAATTTAGGATTGCAATAGAAGACACATCAAAGAAAGTGTCCTGAGAGTGTAACGATGAGTCTCTGAAGTATACAATGAAATTCTAAACTATATTTTTTTCTGTCTGATATCTACGTGCTGATGAGCATAAAAATTAATTAAAGCTGGTATTGGCTATTTCTTCAATTTTTGCCAATAGCATTCGATTCTCCTGCTCTAATACGAAAATTTACTACCAAGTATTCTTCATCTCTTTTGTATGTAAAATTTATTTCAATTTTATTTACATAACATTAATCAAACGAATCTTGGAAATAGCGACTTTTCCTTAAAAAAAAATAAATTTCCACACAATTTAGATAGGTTAAATGAATTGCAATTATCTCGCTTTCTACGGTGTGGTGTTCAGAAAATGCCTATGACTCAGAAATTATGTCAACAAACACATCTAATCTGCCTATTAGAGTGCATATGTACAAAAAAAATGCACCCTGTGACTACCCAGTTTTTGGCTTGTTTATTTTCTGTAACTCAGTCTACGCCCTAAAGAAAATTCACTAATTGATATAGGGTTATTTACCTTCCCTCAGAGATATACATCTTTTTCTTTGACCTACGGCTTTTCAGTTGAATTTCCTCTGCAACTGACAACGTGTATTAGTTTTGTATTTAACAACTCTATAAATGCTAGGTGTCATAGTACATGTAATACCTAAATGTTTCACATCATTTTTTTCAGCAAGCACTCTGCTTCATTGCAAAGTGTCCCATATTTTTAATTTATTCTTATCATTTTCCTACAGCAAATATCACATCAAACAGCTCGCAGTACAGTTAAGGCAACACATGAAAAAAATATGGTAATGAAGTCATAATGAGGTCTGACGTCATGACAGTTGCTCCGCCCTGATTGATCCATATAAGGAAATTGTGCTCAAAATAACAATTTACCGATATTTGCAAGAATTTGTAATAAACAGCAATATCTTCATGTTGAAATAGAAAATACTTAATGATTTTCTCGTATATATAATATCATGTCTTTAAAATAATTCTCTTTTTAATGTGTCGTTTGTCTGCATTCGGCTTCAGCCAAGCGCTTGCACTCGGTGACACGGAATGTTGTTTACATCTAAAAACGTGGCGACATCATCTGAGATTTGCAGTGGATTTAAATGCAATAACCACACAATCTTAAAAGAAAATAGGGATAAAATAAGAGACACGGCATTGCTTCTTCCTTTTACGAGAATATGAGGACATTATTTCGGAAAATAGCAGAAAACTGAGACGATATGCACCAGCTCCGTAGATCGATCACTACACTGAAATTCCAGGCCAAGTATGTACAGATTTATACGCATACGTAGGTACATGTGTAGATCTACAATATGTAGACATGCTTTTGTTAACATAAAAAACCCAAGTGTGCTCATGTTCATTTCACATCATATCACAGTCAGTGAAAAACTGTAATGCAGTGCCTTGTGTGTAACCCCCCCCCCCTACTAAGTTGCACACTTTTTAGAATTATTAAAAATTAATTGCACTAAATATGTACTGAGTTCCTGTCAATTAGCTCATTTTCTTTGAAACAATATGTGTAATAATGGAGGTCATCAGTAACAAAAATTTAAACTAAATTAAATGATATGTTTTCATTGTTTCAGTCAATGATTCACAAGTGACTAGGCCTATACAAGCTATGATGTCTTTTGACATACAAATATACACAATTTAAAAAAAAATATCAGTATCATTGTGTTGAAAACATAGAAGCCCCACTTCAGATCTATGGTTGTAATTTTCTAGAATTTCTAAAGTAATGAAAAAAATATTCATTTTTGTTTAGATTACATGTACATTAAAATATTTATATAATATTTTTATCATTGTAGCTGTCAAGAGTATCAGGCTTAAAGAATGAATAAATGAAAAATGCATCATTTCTCCACAGGGTATGTATACTTCTAAAGCATTTCACATTTTTAAAGTTTGCATGTACTTTACATTTTTTTTTTCACTTTGGTAAACATGGTAAAGGAGAAACTCATTATTATTATTTTTTTTTTTAGAAAATATTCTATCATTAACTATTGTAAATGTCAGAAGTTTCACTTTCCCAGAGAAGTTTTGTAACACATTTTTTTTTCCATATATGAATTACATAAATTCACTACAGAATACAATGTAGCATATTTTTTTTGTAAAATGTAATGCCATTTTATTCTACAATGTATTTAGTAATTTCATAGCAAATAACTGCATATTATGTTGTGTTGTAGGCATAGCTTTTCCCGTGGACTAATGGATTCACTCAGGCAGGAAGTTGATTTAAGGAAAATGGTATGCTCAATATTTGCTATAAATCATACAAAGTTTTGATAATAAAACTAACAGAAGAATTGAAAACATGTATATGCATTCTATGTTAAATGTTTCAATGCATTTTTCAATTTCATTTTTTATAACACAAATTTTTTTCAATAATGGTATTTCCTGATTTTCTCATATTTTCAGAATTCATTTTATCCACAAGAACATGAAGTGATGGAAATAATTTGCACCTGCCCAGCATTCCTAGGCCTACAGTCTATCATTGGATTTGAAAAGAAATGTTTATTTAATAAATTTTCTAGATAAATAAAATAATTTGACTTTATTTACTGTTCATGTGTTGAAAAGGCCATTAAGATTTGAAAATCTTAACTTGCATACTATTTTGTGTGGAGGGTACTAATGTCCATAAAGATCTTATTTCCAGCATGTGCATTGTGTTCATCTATTATTTAACCCTTTCTCTACTGGCACATTTTACGTGATTTTAGAGACCTTTTGACATGGCATTATTATATTATTTCTAACTTTTCTATCCATGGAGAATACTAGGTATAATGCATACCATTTTGTAGGGAATTTCTTAGAGATGATATTTTATGACAATTCAGATACTCAACGACTGACCTTATTAGTAAAAATAGAGGTCAAAGGTCAATTAAGTGCGAAATTTTATGGAATTTTTTGATACTTTTTAATCTTCAAGCTAAATATTTACAAAGATGTATGTTGAAATAGGAAATTTGGGATATACCCACAAAAGGGCATTATACTGTACTTCATGAAACACATAAACTTTTTTTTTAATTCTGCATACATTTCCTTAAAAGCGGTTGCTAAGCAACACAGAATTTTTCAATTTTCGGGCAGAAATTTTTTTTTTTCACTCATCCTAGACACATTTATGCATCCCAGCACATATTAAAGTTAGATATAATGCCATAAAATTACAAGGGACATAACAGCAGATAATTTTTTTAAAAGTTTGACCTCATTAGAACTATTTTTAGGAGGTCAAAGGTCAAATAAGTGCAAAAATTTCATCATATTTTTTTCAACGCTTCTCAATATTTTTGCTAAAATTTTACACAGTAGATGCTGAAATGAAAAAAATTCTGAATATAGTCTCAAGAAGGGATCAGAACTGCAATATCCATACATCATTTTAGTTCAAATTTTTGCTTAATGACCTTTAAGTGGATGCTAAGCAACAACATTTTGAATTTTTAAAACTATATACAAAAAAGACAATCATGTACATGTTTGTTATTTCTCATTCTGGACACATTCTAGACACTTTTTGTATATTCCGTGATGCTGTTTGTAAGATATGGGCCCCAAAAAATGAAAGAAAATTTTTGTATTAAGTATTGACCTTAACACTCTTGTTCTTAGGGGGTCAAGGTCAAATCAGTACAGAATTCAATTTCTACTTAAAATTGTATGTATATATCAGTTTTGAAATGTTACAGTCATGGAAAAATCATCTAATAGTTGACTTAAAAAAACAGCGAACGACAAAATTTGCAAGCAAAAATTAATCTAAGAAGTAAAAATAAACTTGAATGATTTCATTGCAAGATTTTACTGGTATAACAGAGCTTAAGGGGTACAATAAAGAATTTACATGCCATCTTGAAAGGAAATAATAATACATTGCAATGGCAATTAATGCAAAACTGTTTTGTCAATAGGTTGAAAAATGTTACGTTTATGTCCAAATATACAAATCCCGAAATATTGCAAAATGAATTCCAGATCAGACTGATTAAATCTTCCACAAAATGTTGAAGACCAGAACACTTTTACTTCGTGCCTCCATTCTTTCATCGACTGCCACTTCTCTGAGAGACTGGAGGAAATTCTTCTTTGACTTGTCTGTACAAGGGATCAGCTTCTATACTGTAAAAGATTTAAATATTTTTAAACAGATATGTGAATTTACATTTATAAATAAAATTAAGAATGATACAATTAATACATTGATATTATTTTCCATTTGAAATGAAAATTTATAAATGCGATTCAAGTAGTTAAATTATATTATTAAGTCAATGTATCAGGACTAAAAATTCAACAACCTTGTAGTAAACCATCATGGTTGAATTACTGAACCAAAACAAATAGCATATTTGGTAATCTGACTAAAGGCAGACCTGTATTATATAAAGAAAAATTGTGAAGCAGATAGATCTATTTTTAATTAGATGCTATGAAAGTAATGATGGGACACTTCAAAATATTTTCAAAATAAGTAAAAATTAATTTGAGATCTCGAATTATACAATCCGTTTCCAAGAATTATCAATTCATTCCTTCGATTTATAATTCGTGTTTTTTAAATTATGCAATTCAATCCTACTAATTCATTCCCTCAATTTTTTATTCTAGAACTATCTGCTCCACGAATTTTCAGAATATGCTCAAGAATTTCTCTCTCACATGGAGTTGCCACCACTTGTAGGTAGACTGTTCTATATTCGACACTTACGACTATTGAGGTATGAGGGATCTTTTTCATGCCAGCACCTACTGCAACAAGGCACCCTAATAGGTTTTTATAAGTATAATGTAAGATAAGATATGTTTATAGTGTCTTATCAGAAGGACAGGTCTCCAAGTCTCGTAGTAAGATTTGAATCTGCGATGCAAGGATTAACTCCTTACTTCATGACTATAGAACCACTGAACTAGTCTAGTGACTCATGTACCTAGAATTGTTGACTAATAGCCATCCAGTGGCAATAAGGAATTTTGACTGCAATAAAATTGACTTACAGCTGATAACTAAGCACCTATGTCCTCCACATCATGATCTTTTCTGTGCATGATGGCCAGTGGTGGGATTAGCAAGAAGGACTTCACAGATGAAAGTTCTGAGGATTTGGTACCAGCACACAAAACACATGCTAAAAAAAATTATGTGTTCGTGTTAATTATGTCAAGTTTCATTTTTCTTTGAAGTGGTAATAAAAACTTTCCTACTTCAAAAACAACCCAAAAATAAGTCGAATTTGTTCGAACATCATCGCAAAACAGGGTTTAGATGCTCAGGCCAACAATATAAAAATTGATTTGTTTGATGTACACTAACGAATGACGACCTGTCAAAATTGCCCCTACCCAATAATTTTTTCAGCACTTTAAACTTTGAATTTATTTTCCTTCTTAAATTTACTAAAATTGTTTCATTTTAAAGCAAAGATTTTAAAATTTCTATAGGCTGCTTCTTGACTGATTGTTTTTCATGTTTTCATAGCAATACACTTGTGTAGCTATCAAATGTGTACTGTTAAGAAATCTCTTATTTTTATGACAGTTATCAATTTTTCACCAGTGTGAACCACCCCAAAATTAACAAATTACCTACCTATCTTGAAAAATGTGGGTCGGAGTACATCGAACAAAAATATTTCATTGATCGGTCAACACAGTATTCCATATTGAGAAATCAGTGACATTGTATTGTAAACAAATTTGTAATCGAAAAAAAAAAAACAATTTTTTGTGATCGTTGAAAGAACTGAAAAGTATCATATGTGGGTTACCGACGATGTCAAATCACCGAACGGCTTCATATTGATTATATGCACGCGTGTAGCTAGAGACCAATCTACACAACTATGTACAGTAATTAGTATATATTATGCACGTACATAGAGGTCCTTGGAAGTCTATAATGTCTTTTCATTTCTATCAATGTACTGTAAAACACTTTTAAACTTTTCAATCAATACTTACTCACATCTAATGCCAAAGAAAAGACCAGTCACATCTGATGAATTGACGTGTTTTACATCGTAAATCCATGTAGTTCACTAGTTGTTGTTGTTTACTGCAACAGCGGAAACACGTGTTAGTCTCGATTAATATCAACTCATACCGTAATGAGTCGTGTGAATGCGAGAATTTGTATAAAAATATAGTGTTTCAAAGTTGTTGTTTTTTTATTTATTGTTAATTTCATGTCAGTATATGTTTAATAGTATATCATTTGGGAATATATTTTAAAGCAAACAGCAATGAAATCTTTTTTTGACGTAATGTTAGACCTTTGGGAATCAGTGTTTTTCATTTTATCAACAATGAACTAATAGCACGTTTCATAAATAACAAAAAGACTACATTTCTCTAAAGGTGTAAGGATGATTACTATTATTTTAAAACAATTATTTTTTTTATAATAATTCATTTAAATAAAATTATTTAATTAAATTTAATAGTACTAAACACGTTGTTCCGAATGAGGCGCAACGAAAACGACCTTGACGTTAAATATAGACAACACTCGAATTTTCTACAAAAAATACACAGAGGTTCAAAACTCAAGCTATGGTAATTCAGGAAATACCGAACATAAAGAGACAAGTAAAGGCTTGTTGAAATGGAAATTTTTTTCTACTTTTACCAGCTGTATTTTGTTTTCCCTATTTCAATATAGAAATAAAGGTAAAACTGAGGTTAATTTAAATATTACGAATAAAACCCAGAAAAATCACATGCGTGGAAGAAAATTCTTGTTTTTATAAAATATCTAAAAGTAAAAGCAATAATTTTTACATATTTTAAAAGCAGAGAAAATATCCCTTTAAAACATATTCATTTTTTCTTAATGATTTAATCTAGAAAAAATATATCTTTCGTCGGGAAAATCGTCCTTGCTTTGGAAAATAGCGTCATTTTTAAAAAGTCACGAATGTCTTTAAAACGTAAAATCTATTCATTACCAATTTTTAAGGTTCAAAATTTTTACAGGGTCTGAAAGTAGAGAAAATTTCCTAAAAGATGATATATAGATTATATACCTTTATTCTATTATTGAAAAGATACGGAGATCCTGTTATCGCGATGTCGTGTTTTAAGGCGCTATCGGTCATATTGACCGATGCGGTAGAGAAGGGGTTAATAAAATTAAAAAAAAAAAAACCAGAAGACTAGATATCCCCCTAATTGATTAAAAATAGGATAGGGGACCACCATTTGATTCTGAGGGAAAGGGGGGAGGCGAGTTTTTCCAAATCAGATTTTTTTTATTTTCATGTCAATGAGGGACAGATTAATATTTATTTCCGATTAATGAAATGAAAGACAGATTATTTATTTATTTTCCCCTTCATTGAAAAGTCTAACATGAAAAAAAAAATGTTAAAAACTCGGAGATCACTGATCTGCAAGTATTTATTTCTAAAATCCCCTAGCCCCTCACCCTCGGAATAACATGGCTGTCTCCTTAAAAAATACAGGAGTATAACCCAATCCTTTCTAATTAGTTCCTAAAACTTAAAACCTAGTTAATATCCCTTAATTAACAGTAAGCGGTCTGATTGAAAGCGATCGGGGAACATATGCAGAAAGAAAAAAAAATATTAACACAAGTTTGTGTACGATAGGCGTCGGAAGCAAATGAAAGGGGGCTAATTGAAAGGAGGAGGGGGCTTAACCAAAAGAAAAAGGTAAATTCCAATGCCTACATTACGTATATAATTTGCAAATAAGTATGGAGGCTAATCCCTATCCCCCCCCCCACCCCCCAACCCGGTTCCGACGCCTATGCGTACAGTTGTGTGAGAGGGGAATAGATATATAATTAATTATTTATGAAGGCTATATTTTAATTAACCATTTGTGTTCTACATAAATATATCGGCAATATTTAGACCTGTTTGTATGTAATACTACACTGTAAAAAATGATGTTTAACTTGTGTTTAATTTTTAAACAGTCGTGTTTTACAATTAAACATAGTACGTTTAAATACAAAACACTTGCGTTTTATATATAAACACTGATGTTTAAACTGGTGTTCAATAAGTAGGGTGTTTAATCATCCGTCTTAAACACGTAATATTCATATGCATCAAATCAAAAAATAAATTAAGTGTTGCTTCTTAGTATTTGCTGTATGAATTTGTCATTTTTACAAAGTCATTCCGCACATAGTATCAGATATTTATCTACACAGAAAAAAATACGAATAGCAAGGCAATATGTTGACTTTAGATCATACCAAACGCATTCATAATTAACATTAATTGGTAGTAATTTTGTGCCAAAATTTCAAAATTTTCAGAAACTTTTAAAGAGGAAATAGAAACAAATATTATGATATTTTCTATAATTGTATCGTTATTTTAATCACCGGTGTTTAACACGAGTGTTCATTTCTTAATCATATATATTTATAAATTAAACACATGGCATTTATATTGAAATTGCAAATTAAACACCAGTGTTTAATACGTTGTGATAGAAAATAACGCAGTTGATTATGTCATAACATGCCATTTGAACGCAGAAGATGCAGAATCACGCACATACTGACAAGAAACACCATATCTAGCAAGGAAATAAGAGGTATATTTATACATTTCTTTACGTAAAATCTTTTAAAAAAGAATGTTGAATACATTAGAGATCTAAAATGCTTAAATGCAGGGTTGTTCCTATAGTTAGTAATCGTCTGAGTGCAATCCGGCCATGCGCAGAGGTAGATAAATAAATGCTTATGTAGTCTTGATATCTAATTTTAAAATTTGCAGGGACATTCATCTGTTACTGTGAATCCTGAGAACGAAGATAATATTTAACCGTGAGAGGTGAGTCTTAAAAGAAAATGCCCCCCCCCCACACACACACACCATTGGTTCCTGATAAATGAAAATAATCCAATTAGGAACCTACCCTTGCTTTTATTTATATTCCTTAACATGCAACAATATCACATTCGCACATGTACTAGCTGCAGATCTGTAGCGTTATGGTTTTTTGTTTTTGCCTTTGACCATAACTAATACATAAAACTATTACGCTACAGATCTGCAGCTAGCGCATCTACCAACAATAATTTCATCTCCAGCCCTTGCACGTACATGTATTCTTTAAGGAAACTTTACTTTTTTTGAGGGAGTGTGATACATGATAGAAAATGCCTTGGGACAAGGTAGCCCCCCTCCCCCCATTCTCTTAATTTTTGCTGTTGGGTTGCTCCTACAGGTATATGAACATTTATTTTTTTAGTGTACAGACTGTACATGTACGCTTATACATGTATGATTAACAGGTATGTATAATATAATTTAAATGGGCGTGAACAATAAGAAACTTTTTTTCGATATTTATGTGGATCTATTCTTTTACAGATAATTATCTGAATTTGCAAAGTGAATATTTTTTTCATCCATCTTTCAGGATATGAAGAAATTAGAACTACTTGGGATGAATGCAATTTTGGAGAATGGAAAACTGGAGATCATCATCCGTTGTAGAAGAACCTGAATTTTACCCGCAACCAGAGGAGCTAGACTGTTTAACTCGGTTAGAATATGATATGGATATTGAGTGAGTGATACCCCGGCATCTCTTGTTTAGTAGCAAGAATTGGTCCTTTACAATTCAAAACTGGAAAAATTTCTTCATTTGGTTAAAACTCTGAATATTTGTGAAAGTATAAACTTGTAACATTTACAACTAGATTTATTAGTGTAATA
>PRKT01000513.1:112396-131235 GCA_003671525.1 Saccostrea glomerata | reverse complement strand
GCAAATTGCCAATTTGCTAACAGACTTAATGCTGCAATGAAAATTCGCTTAATCTTCATTCAAATATCTTTGAATGAAAATAATTTCTCAGATTTAAGTTATATGAGCTCACATAATATAATTTTCATGTGAATTTTTACTAATTAATTGAAAGTGCACAAATTTAATTTAAAACAGAGCAAAATTTGCTTAATCAGAGGGTTCTAAATATAACATCCCTGTTACCATGGCAACCAAATTGAAAAGTAAGACTTTAACATCATATTTATTAAAGACATACCAATTGTAGTAAATGGTGTGAATTTCAGCTAAATCGGAGATATGTCATGTCCAGGACCCTATTTAAAATTTTGATTTTTATAGAGAATTGATATTAAAACTGTCAATAGTTTAAATATTTGAATGACAAGTTTTTAAAAATTTGTATGTTATCCCAACCGGTTAATTAAAAAGATAGAACATGTCAATAGTTTCATTGTCTCAAAATAGCACGTAGTATGCTAGCAGATCGAGAGGAGGGGGTGGAGGACTGGCCGCTCCTTATTTTCAAAAGACAAATTTATTGCTATTCATCTATGATGGAAGTTTTGATAAATGACGAATATGTATATCGCAAAAAAGTCATGTTAGAATGATCATAAGTTGTACTGTATCTGTATTTATAGTCCAATCATTAGGATATGAAAGAGAGGGTATTTGTTTCTATATTCACACAATGTAGAAATATGACATTTTCAAAATAAGAATGGGTGGACGGCGGTCATAATACAACGTATGTGATTAATATCTTTGACAGTATCATAACAACGGTCATGAAATGGGGGGGGGGGGGTTAAAAAAAATAACTTACCTGAGAAAACTTGACAGTCAAAAAAAGGAAAGAATATTGCCAAAACTCGAAAATTAGAGAGAGATAGAGAGGGCGGGGTCTAGGTTTCAACTTCTTTCATAACCTCTTTTTTTATCTAAACATTACCCCCATTATAATAACCTTGTATGTCTTCATTTACTTTGTACAATATTTGATAAGGAATGAGCAGATCGACTGATAATAAAAAGGTTTTTGCCCCCCCCCCCCCCCCCCCCCCCCCCCCAAGCCCACTCACTCAACATCGCGCGAGGAGCATTGTGTTATATTTCTCCAATCAATACCGAAAATATTCATTATCATAATATCCAAAATTTTTATTAGGTAGTATCCGGAACAGCACATTCGAAATTTATAGCATATATGAAAAGAGGCCTATGGGTAACATTTCTTGTTACCCATAACAAAGAAACAATAATAACATAATCATCATCAATGTAGATCACTCAGACGTTATTATTTTTTATACTATAAATCTTAACTGCAATTTGTTTGTTTCAATACGATTTACCAGCGTTATCAAATATTTTATAATATCGAACAAAAAATGCAACCATTGATATATACTAAGGTCACATGGAAATGTAAATGGATTTCCTTTTTTAATGTTATGTAATTTCTTTCACGTAAAATTCTTACAAAATTATATATTTATTATATATAAATGTTTAAGAAACAATTGTTCATTGTAAGCTAGGATGTCCTAACTAAAGATGTTCCTAAATCACCGTCGAGATATATCCTATGATATGTCCAAAGTTGATCTTAGGATGTTCTTAAGTTTCTTCCTGAGTCATATCGTAGGAATGGTCTTAGGACAAATCTTAGGAAAGTTTCATTAACATGCCTGCAGGGTACTTTTTTTTTAAAAAGAAAGATAAACGAAAACTTACTTTTGAAATGATAATTGGTATTTTTCGATTTATATTGTAAGAATTTTCAAATCATGGAGTCTCAACCCAAATAATAGATAGAAATATAAATATAAATGTAAATATAATCAGATTTCATGTTCAAACACCTCTAATGGCACAACGGTACTTGTATGTGTCACATAAAATTTAATGTGCAGTTGAGAAAGGTTATCTAAAGTTTAAAAATTCATTTTATTCATAAACCGTTTACTACTAGTATGTTGCTTAAATCCAATAAACAAAGGAATTGTCAAAACAAATTAATAATTTAATAACAATTTAATGACTGTAAATCACTTTTTATTCGCAAGAATTTTATTTTCGCGTAATTACGCAAGAGAGAGTGCTCGCGAAAATTCAATCCTAGCTTATAATAATATTCCTTAATGTTGAATTGAGCAACAACCACAATTCGCGAAAATTTTGTCCCGCTTATTAAGAATCAATGACAATCCCGCGAAAATAAGGTGTCGCGAAAATTTAGTGATCTACAGTATCTCCCAGCGTAGCAAGAGTCAACACTGCTTAACGATGGATGATATTACAATTAAAAAATATTATCTGCGCAGAATTTATGTGCGCAAGGTTCATTGTATTTTTTTAAATAGAAAATACAGTATATATTATATATTGCATTTAGTCGAGTGTAACATTGATTCTTTTTAATGGGTTGACAATTGTTGAGAAATACATGTCCAAGATTTAGAATTTTCATTTTCATTCTTCGTATAGGTACAAATGTGTGTTCTGTACATCACCATTTTAAAGAAAGAACAATTGTAGCAATTTATTTATGCGCCGCCCTTCTATTTTTAAAACCTAAGTACAGGAATTTTATTTTATTTAGGGAAAATTTGTCACTTGGGGAAATCGCATTGTATAACTTCTTCACGGAGTAGAATCCACCCATCACCCCTGGAAAAATAACGCTGGTGAAGGATTTCCTTGGGTGAAATCCTACTCTAGAGTCAGTTGTCCTTGGGGCAAGGGGAATCCTACTTTAGAGCCAGTTTTCCTGGGAAATATTTAAGGGGGAGCCTACTCCACAAAACCGGTATATCGACATTATATTATCAATAACAATATGCTCTTTTTAATATTCCGGTGAATTATAAATAAAATATACCCCAGAATCTGACAATGAATTATAAATGAAATATACCCCAGGATCTAACACATCTGTTTCATATTAAGAATTTTTTTTACTTCAAAGCATATTCGATACACTAACATGTACTAAAACGGAAAAATTATTGATTAACAACTTGTTGAAACAAAGTTATCAACATTATCGTTTAAAGCAACAATTTGTAGGATTTTTGGTCTCTACAATTTCCTTGTATTCAGCTACTATTTAATTTAAAATCAAACGCTTATAATCGTTGTTCATACTAATTGTTTGGCGGTTTCGAACTCAGGGGAATTGTTTGCATGGCTCCTGATTTTTTAAAGGAATTTAATTTTGATTACTGAACTTTATCTTTATTTCACTTTTAAGGGGTATTCCTGTATCAGTGCCGACTTCATACGAAAGGAAAGAAGAAATGTGGTTTTTTTCTGAAATGGACTGTGAAGGAAATGAAGAATCTCTTTCAGAATGCGCTTCAGAAGCATCTAAGACCTGCTCTACTCGTAAAAGAGCGGGTGCTCTTTGCTACGACACATTAAATAGTGAGTGGTTGTGATTTAAGCTATCATTTAAGGTATGACACAATAGATAGGCCAAATTTTTTCCTCATATTCAATTTTTCTGACACTTTGATATTTTGTTCTAGGATACAAAATCTCTCTTTATGTACGATATGAAAGAAATTCAACTGCACATTTTTGCCCACCTACCCGGTAGTCTGAAATCAGACCCCTGTAAGAAGATTGTGAAATCAGACATTACACTTCAGAAAGACCCCTATTTTAGAATTACCAATTGATCTATTTGTGTATTATTTGTGTAATACTTTTAATAAAGATAACCTTTTTGTTGCTTTAAGTTAGTAAGTCAACTTGATCCTGGAAAATTTGAGTAAAATATTAAGTAAAAATAGAACATACGTAGCGTCGGAATTGAAAATTTACATGTAAATATCCGACAGTTTAAGTTTTCTTAAGAGAAAATTTATAATTCAATTTTTACAAAAAAATCAACAGAATGATTCAAATGGGTCGTAGAATAAAATGTGTAAAAATAAAGAAAATTGAACCGGGGGTTTCAGATATTTTTGCGATCAAACATTTTTCAATGGCAAAAAAGCTAAAAGATTCAGTAAATGACGTCACAATATTTGACCTTTGACCTCTTGATATGACCTTGACCTTAGTAGTATATAAAGAATGGAAACTCCTTATATATGTGTCCAAATATCATTCCTCTACTATGTATGGAACAAAAGTTACTCTGCATTTTATAACAGACTGTTACATGCTTGTTTATTAAACTTAGTTAGCATAAAAACATTCCAAAATGTAAGCCCCCAAGTGACCAATATATAGGATTCTCTGATTTTTTCACAAAATGTGACGCAAACATGCAAAAACTTATTATTTTTCTTACCGGGATCATTCATTGTTGTCAATATAGTAATGTTATTCTTCTTTTATCCGGCACTTTTTAAGAAATAGGTTAAAATAGAATCCACGGGTGTTTTGTCTTACCTTAATTCATTATTTCAGAAATAATAATTTGATTGTATATAAAATACAGGCACAGTAAGACTTGCCGATGGTTTCTCCCCCAATGAGGGTAAAGTCGAGGTTTTGGTGAATAACCAATGGCGACGTATATGTAAAGGAGGATCAGAGGAAACAAACGCAATTGTGACATGTAGGAGTCTCGGGTACTCAGGGTAATTCATTTAAAAAGACTGGAAGTCAGGTCTGATTTTTTGTTCTGCTAGATATATCGAATCCATCTCTTTTGATGATGATGATAGACAAGTAAAAACTGTAGTGAGCTGAACAGTAACCTATACTTAATGCTATAAAATATTTCTATTATACGAGGGGTGATCAAAAAGTTTGCAAATTATCTCTATATTTACAAAACCGCAATTCAGATCAGAATGAAATTTGGCACACAAGGAGTCATACACATGTTCTATAAATTGCATATGTAATGGACTGTTTTGCCCCGTGTTTGTGACATCACAATGTGACAATGGCGTCATAAGGTAGATAACGTGTGACAAAAAATAGTTGACTCAGTCGTATTCGAGAAACGAACGGCTGTAAAGTTATACATATATCTTAGAAATTCCTTTATAGAATTTTATAATAATTTGTCCACGGTTTATGAAGACAAAAGACTTGCGATAAGTTTTGTCATTAATTAGATTGATTGTTTAAGTGAAGGAAGGAAGATGTTTAAAAATGATGTTTGTTCTGTTGCCCGGTGAAAGCAAACTGGGAGGGGGACGTGTCCTTTGTTAAGCAATTTGACTTGAATGATCGCCAATTACAGTTAAAAAATAGATGAATATCTTTACAATTATATAATCATCAAACCCCTAAAATATCGTTTACTTTAGACTTTAAACATATCAGATATGATAAAGTGAAGGCACCCATACTTTATGCACATGAAATAAACGACACTCAAAAGACAGAGGACTTGGGTTTTGGTGGTCACCATGCTCATTCTGCCAAAGGATATCATTAACCACCAAAATTATTGCAGAGATTAAGCCATTTCTGACAAATGGACTGTTTTTGTTGCAAAAAATAACTTGCATGGTAAGAAATGTAAGAGTCCGAAACAATAGTAAGCCTTTGTGACAGAGCGCTAAAGAGCAGGTCACGTGATCGCCTATATTACGTGATCCGCGCATGGGCATTATGGTTGCAGATGCGCATTAAAATATAAGAGGACTACTTTGAAAAACTTTCAACACTGAAACTCCATACCATTTCTTTTCCGGAAGTTATTCAATTAGTTCGCGAACTTTTTGATCACCCCTCGTAGGTGAATATTTTTATTATCTAATTCTTTAAATATTCTTAATATCGTTTTTGTAGAGGAGTCCCTGTATCATTATCGTCTTCTAAAGAAAGGAAGAATCCCTTGTGGCTTTTACCTCCTAGGAATTGCTTTAGTAGAGATATAAGGTCTTTGTTAAATTGTGGAGTACGCGAATCTGTATTTGATAGATGTAGCGGTGGTCAGGAGGCAGGAGTCCATTGCTACCACACAATAAATGGTTTGTTGTTTAAACATTGCATATATATTATGCTATATTTAATTTCAGCTAATTATTCTAATTCAAATTTAATAATTGATTTTATAATTTTAACAAAATTAATAAAATTTTAAAAAATGAATGTACAATTGGTGGAGACATATAAAGGCCCTTTCACAATTGGCGCACGAGCACTTTACAACACTTTGCGATGGGAAAATTTTAGCTTTGCACGCGCTATCGCATACGTTGCACGATGACTCGCATTCGTTGCATATGTTTTAGTGGTCGCATCAGGTCTCCTCAAAATAGTCAGCATGCACACTATTCGGACGCGACCAAATGCGATCCAAATTATCGCAATTCAACGCACGAATATTAGTACGAACGTTTTACAACGTTTTATTTACTCATAAGACTTATGCACGATTTTTAATGATCGTAAGATTAATCGCAGCCGTCTTTGTGTGTGTTTTGCGACCATGAGACTGTTGCTCAACATGTCTCATGTAATCTTGCAGCGTTTTACTACCATTGCTTGATTTATCACCTTCAATTGCCATGCTTTGCAACAGGTATATATTATACCGTGTATAATTATAAACATCTTAACTATGTCAACTGAAGAGCGTCGGAAACAGGTGGTATATATACCCGACCCTCAGATTCGCACGAACATTCGTACTATGGAATGCATGAGCGCACGAGAAGTCGTATTGTCGCACGTTCAATCGTCCGATTACCTGATCAGTCGTGCAATCCTATCGCATTATCTTACAACACTCGCTTTCACTCTACAAGAGTCGCAAGATTTAATGCACAACAGTTGCTTTAGATCGTGTGAATTTCGTACGAACACTTTTTTCATATGCGATTATTTTGGCAACAGTTTACGATCATAAACAAAATATTCGGTCGCACGAATATTTTGTCGCTTCTGCTCGTGCGCCAATTGTGAAAGGGCCTTAAGGGATGCTTTAATTAATATATATGTGCTTTTTTTATTTGTATATTTTAATCACTCAGACTTGTGCTGACTTATTTGATTAACCTACGATTGCTTAAAAAACTGTCAACGGATAATAAAAAATTAAACACTGACAAATATTCCTGAAATGAACATTTTAATGTTTTAAAAATAAAAAAATACACCAAGTTTAAACTGTTTGCGATCCGACGTTGCTAGACTTTCCTGAATATATTTCTTTCTTCGACGATACAGGAAACTGCAGGTATGTTCAAGAAACTTTCCTAAGATATATCCTAAGATTGTTCTTTTGAGATATGACTTAGGAATGAGATTAGGATCATCCTAAGAACAATTTAGGACACATTTTAAGACGTAACTCCACCGTATCTTAGGAACATCTTAAGTTAGGATATCCTAACCTACTCAGACTCTTTTAGTTTCATTATTTTTTCTATACATATGCAGCTTAAAAATGAAATTATGTTGTATATTATTAAAGACAATGAAGGAAATATAACTTCTTAAAATTATATTTTGAGTTGGCGATTGTTGTTACGATCCAAATAATACATTCTATATTTTATTAATCGGATTAACATTAATCCTTAAAAACCTTATAACCATATCCTTATAAACCTTATACCCATATCCTTATAAAACTTTAAATCATTGTATTTATTAAGTCCTTAAAATGTGAATACTAACAACATTCATAAAGTGCTAGATGAGCAGATTTTCAGCAGAAGTTTAAATACTTGTATATAATAGAAGATGTCTCGAATAACGGCATATAAATATTAAAATTTTTATCGAGAAAATTCTGAGAAGATATGTAAGAAAGCGAAATCAAATCACCAGTTTTGTCAGTGAGTGCACATGCAGTGATGTGTGCAGACTTCTGAACGTTTAACGCGTATGTTCAGTTTGTACATCACTGATCATGAGCACGTATTAGAGTAAAAGAAACATTTATAAAAAGTGGTCAATTTAGTATATTTAGAACACATATCCATTGGTTATCTCACCTCTTGAATATTGGGACTGTCAGTCCTAGCTTAAGTACACCATTGGCTGTTACATTTCACACCCCCGTCAATCAGACCCACATCTGTGAAACAGAAAAGATGTCTATAAATTGAAGCATTTCTCTATTTTTCTTTCAAACTTTTGAAATAAAATGATTAATCTAGCACATGTTTTGCTTGTTTTTCTTATCATCTCTAATAATTTCTCAAGATAGGTCATGTTTATCATTCAGGGTAGCAGGTACCCGTTATTAATGAAAAATTAAGAAAATCAGCAGTTTTTTTGTATGAAAATGCTGAGTTATGGAAAAAGGGAAAACTAATGTAGATAATATAATCAATAGGAAGAAAGAGAATTATATCTTGTTCAAATGTACATAAGATTACTTAGAATTTTATTAGCAGTGGGTTGTTGGCATCAGAGAATCAAATACATCCCGAATGAAAATTTTGTAATTTTTAAGGGGGGTGACCTACATTTTAGCCAATTTCCATGAACATTTTATGTAACTGGTGTTTAATATGTATATTCTCATAAAAGGCAAATATATTTATTTGCATATCATTTCTTATTATTGACATAATTAATAAATTGATTAAATGCCAAGGGCAGATAAATCATATTGTCTGACTGAATACAGTGCTCAATTGTAAGCAAAGTGCTTAAATAACTGCAGTTCTGAAGAAATTTATTTTCTAATAATCTATAAAAAGTTCTAAATAAATTAATTATTAAGAGATTAACTAGATTTTCTAAGAAAACCATATCTTGGAACTCTTTATGGAAGAAAAGGAATCATCCTCAGAGTGCCCATGTGTTGTTCATTGTAAGGGGGGGGGGTTCATTAATCTCTTCCTTCTTGAGAATGCATTGCTGAAATACATTTTATTTTATTAAAACATACTGATAAATGCATGTAGTAGCTTATATTGTATTTTTTTTTATTATTTACATCATCTTTTAAAATTTTTATAAGCATTTGTTATGAAATAGCTTTAAAATAATCATGTTTAAATAGAATTTACTCAGATAATTATTTTAAAATGTATCTAAGAAATTGAAAATAATGACTGCAGATAAATATGACTCTTAGTTGTTAAAATAAACTACAGTTTAAAAGAAATCCTTCATTTTTAAGCATCATTAGAGTACAAAATTACCCCCACCCCCTCTTTTCTGCAGAAATCAAGATTAGATATGGCAAGGAGGAGGGATATTCAGACACTTTTTTCATCATTTTTTCAATAATAATTTTGCAAATTTCTTGTTTTTTCAATGCATTTTCTTCTAAAATATATTTTACAGTATTTTAAATTAAATATCCTACTAGTAATCTCTAAGCTTCACCAAAAGTATTACTTTTATATCAAGCCAGCACTGATTACATGACTAAAATTGGCTTTGCTGCTGGATTAGGCCCCTTGTTTAAAATCAAAGTAACCTAATTACTTAACAGAAGTCTAATTTTGTTATAAGTTATTCAATCAACTCTGATTAACACAAATTTGAAAGAGGATTAGTCAATCTATTCCAATGTCTGCACTCATAAAATACATGAATTTAAATGAATTTCTCAAACTGCGAGGGGGATATTCATATGTTTTGTGAATTGATGATGCCCATAAATATCAATATTGTATTATTTACAATTTTCACAGTAAATTTCGGTATAAATATTTATTTGAAATTATTTACATGTACATTTATTTAAAATATGAGAGCTAGAGCAAAACTTTGGCATTTTTTCACTATGTGCAGTCTCCATTGTGAGCCCCAATTTACCCAAACCCTCTAATTTTTAAACAAATTGTAAAATCTAACTAAAATATTATCTCATTGCCAAAAAATAGGAACTGATTGATTTTTTGGCTGTAATCAATGTTTATCCATGAAATTATACATATTCTATAGGACAAACACCACTTAATGTTTTCCCATAGACTTCCATACAAACTTGAGCCCCTGTCACTCATACATATATTGAATTTTGGGCAAATGACCTTTTTGCCGTGAAAGTTCGAGATATTGGAAAACAAAACATGCCAGAAAAATATACCGTCACGTGGCACTTTTACTTTCAATTTCCATTTGTTTACAACAAGGTGTGTTTGACACCAAATGAAAATCTCTAGCCAAAGTGCACCCTTCCCTTCAAACTTTTACCTGTAACTCCTATATTTCTCAAAGAATCCCAAGTCTTGATATGAGATTTTTATCAACTTTATTTCACTAGTCAGATACATAACAAGTCTCCTCTCTTATTGACCAATCACGCGCCAGCTAGCATTTTCTCCTCCGCACAACTTTGGGTGTCCAAAATGTCTGCGCCCATGTATTTGTTTATGTAGGACAAACACCACCAAATGTTTTCCCATAGACTTCCATACAAACTTTAGCCCCTCTCACTGATACATGTATTGAATTTTGGGCAAATGACCTTTTTGTCGTGAAAGTTCGAGATATTGGAAAACAAAAAAATGCCAGAAAAAATATACCGTGCCGTTGCACTTTTACTTTTAATTTCCATTTGTTTACAACTTGGTGCGTTTGACACCAAATGAAAATCTCTAACCAAAGTGCATCCCTCCCTTCAAATTTTTACCTGTAACTCCTATATACCTCAAAGAAACCCAAGTCTTGATATGAAACTTTTATCAACTTTATTTCACTTGTCAAAGACATAACAGGTCTTTTCTCTTATTGACCAATCACGCGCCAGCTAGCATTTTCTCCTCCGCAAAACTTTGGGTGTCCAAAATGTCTGCGCCCATGTATCTGTTTATGTAGGGGTTTTTACGTATAGAGTAAAAGAAACGTTTATAAAAAATGATCAATTTAGTAAATTTAGAACACATATCCATTGCTTATCTCACCTGTTTAAGTACACCATTGGCGGTTACATTTCACATCCCAGTCAATCAGACTAACATCTGTGAAACAGAAAAGATGTCTATAAATTGAAGCATTACTCTATTTTTCTTTCAAACTTTTAAAATAAAATGATTAATCTAGCACTTGTTTTGCTCGATTTTCTTATCATCTCTAATAATTTCTCAAGGTAGATCATGTTAATCATTCAGGGTAGCAGGTACCCGTTATTAATGAAAAATGAAGAAAATCAGCAGGTTTTTGTAAGAAAAAGCCGGGTTATGGAAAGAGTGAAAACTAATGTAGATAAAATAATCGATAGAAAGAAAGAGAATTATATCTAGTTCAAATGTACATCAGATTAAAACACATTCTATCAGCAGTGGGTTGCTGGCATCAGAGAATCAAATACATCCCCACTGAAAATTTTGTAATTTTGAAGGGGGGTGACCTACATTTTAGCCAATTTTTATGAACATTTCATGTAATTGATGTTAAATATATATATTCTCATAAAAGGCAAATATATTTATTTGCATATCATTTCTTATTATTGACATAATTAATAAATTGATTAAATGCCAAGGGCAGATAAATCATATTGTCTGACTGAATACAGTGCTCAATTGTACGAAAAGTGTTTAGATAACCGCAGTTCTGAGGAAATTTATTTTCTGATAATCTATAAAATGTTCTAAATAACTTAAATATTAAGAGATTAACTAGATTTTCTAAGTAAACCATACCTTGGAACTCTTAATGAAAGCAAAGGGATCATCCCGAGAGTGTCCATGTGTTGTTCATTGTAAGAGGGTAGGGTTCATTAATCTCTTCCTTCTTGATAATGCATTGCTGAAATACATTTTATTTTATCAAAACATACTGATAAATGCATTTAGTAGTTTATATAATGATTTTTCATTATTTACACCATCTTTTGAATTTTTTTTAAGCATTTGTGATGTAATACCTTTAAAATAAACATGTTAAAATAGAATTTACTCAGATAATTATTTCAAAAAATATCAAAGAAATCGAAAAAAGTAACTGCAGATAAATAAGACTCTTGTTATTCAAATAAACCCAATTAAAACAAAATTCCTTCATTTTTCAGCATGATTAGAGCACAAAATTACCCCCCCCCTCCTTTTCAGCACAATATCAAGATTGGATATGGCAAGGAGGAGGGATATTCAGACACCTTTTTCATAATTTTTTCAATTATAATTTTGCATATACATTGCATTTTCAATGTAGTTTCTGCAAAAATATATTGTACTGTAATTTCAATTAGATTTCCTACAAGTAATCTCTAGGTTTCACCAAAAGTATAACTTTTATTTCAAGCCAGCACTGATTACATGACTAAAACTGGCTTTTCTGCTGGATTATGCCCTTTATGTAAAAACAAAGTAACCAGTAATAAGTTAACAACAGTCAAATTTTATTGTAAATTATTCAATCAAATCTGATCAACACAAATTTAAAAGAGGATTACTCAATTTGTTCCAATGTCTACACTCATAAAATACATGGATTTAAATGAATTTCTCAAACTGCGAGGGGTATATTCATATGTTTTGTGTATTGATGATGCCCATAAATATTGATATTGTATTATTTACAATTTTCACAGTAAATTTCGGTATAAATATTTATTTGAAATTATTTACATGTACATTTATTGAAAATATGAGAGCTAAATTTTGCCATTTTTTCACTATGTGCAGTCCCCATTGTGAGCCTCAATTTACCCAAACCCTCTAATTTTTAAACAAATAGTCAAAACTAACTAAAATATAATCCCAATGCCAAAAAAATAGGAACTGCTTGATTTTTTGGCTGTAATCAATTTTTATCCATGAAATCATACCTATTCTATAGGACAAAAACCACCAAATGTTTTCCCATAGACTTCCATACAAACTTTAGCCCCTCTCACTGATACATGTATTGAATTTTTGGCAAATGACCTTTTTGTCGTGAAAGTTCGAGATATTGGGAAACAAAAAATGCCAGAAAAAATATACCGTGCCGTTGCACTTTTACTTTCAATTTCCATTTGTTTACAACTAGGTGCGTTTGACACCAAATGAAAATCTCTAACCAAAGTGCATCCCTCCCTTCAAATTTTTACCTGTAACTCCTATATACCTCAAAGAAACCCTAGTCTTGATATGAGATTTTTATCAACTTTATTTCACTTCTCAAATACATAACCAGTCTTTTCTCTTATTGACCAATCACGCGCCAGCTAGCATTTTCTCCTCCGCACAACTTTGGGTGTCCAAAATGTCTGCGCCCATGTACATGTATTTGTTTATGTAGGGGTTTTTCCTGTAGGGGTTTTTCCATTAACAATATTTGTGAGTTGGTTTTGCTTTCGCACATTTCTCCCATATTTTAAAAAAACCCACGAAAATTATGGAATTATTTTCATTAATTCTAATTCAATGTAATTAATTCGTTTAACTGTAATGATAAGATTTCTATACACAGAAATGATTAGGCTTGTTAATGGAACTTCAAGCAACGAGGGGCGTGTGGAGGTCTTTATCAACGGGACATGGGGCTCTGTGTGCGATGATGAATGGGATGATAATGAAGCACTAGTTTTATGTAGAAGTCTGGGTTATTCAGGGTAAATATTTACACGTTCTTTTTATTTGCTCTGAAAACGAAGTATCGGTGGTATATATAGTTTTTGCCCTTTCTTTCCTTTGTCTAGCTGTCTGTCTTTCTGTCTGTTTGTCCGAAAAAAAACTTTAAGCTTGTCCATAACTTTTGACTGGGGGACTATGGTTTTCATATTTCACAGTTGTAATCCTTGTAACAAGACTATTCTTTTGGTACCACCAAATTTGACGCCTTGACCTTGACTTTGGAGTTTGGCACACTTTAAAACCAAAATTCCAAACTTTTACTTTGGCCATAACTTTTAAACTATTGGTACAAGGACTTTCAAACTTCAATTATGTAATCTTTGTGACAAGACTATCAATTGGCTAACAACAACTTTGACCTTTTAATTTGACCTTGACCTTAGAGCTTGACCTATGTTTAAAAACCTTTAACCCTGGTCATAACTCTCGCTTGGGTGGGCGAGGGATTTCATACTTCACATGTAATCCTTGTGATAAGACCTTTCATTAGACACCAACAACTTTGACCCTTTGACCTTGACGATTGACCTACTTTTTAAACAATAACCTTGGCCAAAACTGTTGAACAGAAAGCTAGGGCTTTCATACTTCACATATGTAATCCTTGCGACATGACCTTTCGTTGAATACTTGTATCCACAACTTTATCCTTTTGACGTTAACCTATTAGATTGATCTACTTTCGAAATATTCTGATTGTGGCAATAACTTTAGAACGGTTAGGGCTAGGACTTTCATACTTCCTATATGTAATCTTTGTGACAGTCCTCTCTTTACAAGACAAGAATCTTGACCCTTTGTCCTTGACCCCTGGGCTTGACCAAACTTTAGAAATGCCATCCTTGGGCATTACTTTTGACCAGGTGGTGCTAGGGTTTTATATTTCACATTTGTATTTCTTGTGAAAAGGGCTTACTTTGAGTATCATGACCTTTGATCTGCAAATGATTGAGAAATTTAATCTTTATGTTGCCATACGAAGGCATCAGTGTTTCACAAAAACTTCTTGTTTTTTAATATTTATTGCAGTGTCAAAATAAACGCATATTGAACGACATATTGTGATGGAACAGTGAAAACTATCTAACCCGTGTCATCTGTTTTACTGTAAATTCTAAAATTAATTATCATTTCCATTTTACCATAATAATTGTTAGTGTTCTTAACACTGTGTTATCCGACACCCTGTCTTATCCGACACAAATCTTCGAACTACAACTACACGTTCATGTAAGATTAGATATTAAGTTCTTGTTTATTTCACAGAGATTATACGGCTCAGAAAAGTGCTTACTTTGGACAGGGAGCTGGAACTGCGTGGATTAGTTGGATGCGATGTGGAGGGAGAGAATCGTCCATTTTCGATTGTTACTTCCCCGGCATCTGGAAAACTAAATGTGATATTGACCGGGATGCTGGTGTTAGATGCAAATAATTTGCCCACAAAGAGTTTTATCTCTGTAAATCTTCCAAACTGTTATCAAATCTTTTCGTGTAATTTTTTCGGTGATAGGTTATGTGCATTTTGATGTATCAGTAGATAAAAACAGATATAATATACATATATATATACTTTATTTTATCATATGTGTATTGGCATTAACAAATATTTGATTAAATGGCTCTTTCACGTACATGTATGACGTTTTTCTTATTATATGATAAATATATACATGTGAACGTGATTACTTCAGCGAACAACGAGCAGAAACTTGCACGAAGCAAAATTTAATTTTGTGAATAAAAATAGAATTATAAAATGATGTTAAAAATCAAGTTAAAAATGATGTTTTTTTTACAAACATTAAATATCTAATGAAAATTTTTTTTTCTATAAAGCAACAATTATTCGAGTCATTTTTTTGTTTGCGATTCATCAGTTTGAAATCAGTTCGCGACAATTAATTTTCGAAACCCAGAAAACTACCCTACAAATACAAAGGAAAATTAAGAAAAGTTAACAAAGAAATATTTGAAGTCATCACGTTTGCCATACAGTTTATATATAGTTTTTAGTTGGCCCCTGTCGTTTACAGTCAGTAAAACATCGATAAAACAGACTCATGACTTATTGTAAACTAAACGGATAAAATGAATTACGCTTATAATAAAGCAAAATCGCCCCTCCCTTCCACTTCGTTATAGTTACAAGCATGTTATACTGTGCTTGTGTGTTAAATTAGAGCGATTTTAACAAATGAGACATATGGAAATAACGAACATTATTCAAGTTTTTCAAGTTTGAAAGTCCATAAAACGAGGAGTTGAGCAAACACGGACCTCCGAAACATCAGAGGTTGGATCAGGTGACATCGAGGAGTGAGCATCCCCTTCCAACCGTCACACCCGCCGTGTGCTTCTTGTCATGGACAAAATAGTTCTGATAATTATGAACTATAACAATAGACAAATTACAAGATTATAACTTATAAGATATTTCTAACTGTTTACTAGATCATATATATATACAAAACATATCAATTACATCGTGTACAAATTATTATTAGGGGAATGACTTGGGGGTTCTGTGTTTAGGAACATCATATTTTTTCATATACTCTCTCTAACCTTGCAGCACTACTCTCAAATCATGATGATTTTGCAAACATTTTCAAACTTAAACTTTTACTTTACAACTACACAGGCAAAAGTGGCTTGCATGAACTTCATATGAAATTCGCACGAATATCATGCGAATTCTTCGCATGAAAAGGAGACAAAAAGGACCACGCATGATATTCGCATGAAAATATTATGGGATTTTGACATGAAATTCGCACGAATATCATGCGAATAAAAATTCGCACGAAATTCATATGAATAATTTTGCTACTTTCTTTACAGATTTTCATATGAATTTCATGCGAATTTCATGTGAATATCATAATATATTCATACGAAATCCATGTGATGTACTCAGTATATATTTTTCCTAGTATATTTGACTTTCAATTCTTTTAATCCATTTGATGAAAAGTATTAGGAAATTCTAATACTTAGATCTGTATATGAATTTGTACAACTAATCATCAAGGTTTCACCGTTACTGATATTAAAAGAAATACAATAAGTACAATCTCAAAATCTGATCCAGCAAATGACTTAATGAGCTTTATCTAAATCTTAATTTGAAACTGCTTAATTTGAACACATGCAGATTTTGAGGAAGCAACACTATGATTATCCAAGTTATTCTTTTGATGAACAAAAAACTGGACACATTCTGTTTCTTAATCTTCTTTATTGAATGCTTCAATTCTTTTTAACATTCTCTGCTCAAGGGCCACCCATCTGTCTGGAGATTGTTTCATCTGCAAGAGAAAATAATTGTAATGACTACTGGGTACCGGTAAATGAAATACAGTCATGAATTTTACAAATGCATTTCCAAAGTCAATATTTCCCTATTGATCAAGATAACATAAAATATGAACAAATGTAGATATATAGCAATCTCATATCACCCCTAAGTTCAATTTGGTAAAAGGTTGAATTTATATTGCCTCACTGTAAATGATCTTTAAAAAATTAAAAATCATACATAATAAATTATAATTAATTCAATTTCATACATCATAAATCATAATTAAAAGTATAATTATAATGTTTCTTACATGTAAGTATAAATTAAATTACTGAGAAAAAATGAAAAAATTTTCCTGCAAATTACTTTAAACTTAACAAGAGGCCCATGGGCCACATCGCTCACCTGAGAAGCTTTGACCATTCTGTTCTTTACTAGATTTCCCCCTTGTAATACATATTGTGACGCCACCCTACCCCACTGATCATAATTTAGATAATTTGAAATCTACACTACCCCAGGATGCTTCCACATAAGTTTCAGCTTTTCAAAGATTGTCCAATATATTTATATGTAAAACTTTGATTCCCCATTGTGGCCCCACCCTACCCTTGGGGGTCATGATTAGAACAATTTAGAATCTACACTACCCCGGGATGCTTCCACATAAGTTTCAGCTTTTCTGGCCCAGTGGTTCTTGGGAAGATTTTCAAAGATTTTTTCTATATATAGATATGTAAAACTTTGATTCCCCATTGCGGCCCTACCCTACCCTTGGGGGTCATGATTAGAATAATTTAAAATCTTCACTACTCCAGGATGCTTCCACTTAAGTTTCAGTTTTTCTGGCCCAGTGGTTCTTGAGAATAAAATTTTTAAAGATTTCTCCTAAATAATTTTATGTTAAACTTGGATTCCCCATTGTGGCCCTGCGCTACCCCCGGGGGTCATGATTTAAACAATTTAGAATCTACACTACCCCAGGATGCTTTCACATAAGTTTCAGCTTTTTTGGCTCGGTGGTTCTTGAGAAGAAGATTTTTAAAGAATTTTCCTATATATTTCTATGTAAAACTTTGATTCCCCATTGTGGCCCTGCCCAATTCCCAGCTCATGATTTGAACAATTTAAAATCTACACTACCCTAGGATGCTTCCACTTAAGTTTCAGCTTTTCTGGCCCAGTGGTTCTTGAGAAGAAGATTTTTTAATGAACCCACCCTATTTTTGTCTTTTCTTGATTATTTCCCCTTGTTAAGGGATTTGGCCCTTCATTTTTAAAAAAATTTAAATCCCTCTTCACCCAAGGATGCTTTGTACCAAGTTTGGTCAAAATTGGCCCAGTGGTTCTTGAGAAGAAGTCGAAAATGTGAAAAGTTTACGGACGGACAGACGGACGACGGACACAATGTGATCAGAAAAGCTCACGTGAGCCTTTGGCTCAGGTGAGCTAAAAACAATTTGAGATAATTGTCTGTTTCATTGACCTATATCTGATGATGCAATTTGTATCTGTTGCAAGGGAATTTAAAAGCAAAATTTACCTACCATTGCATCTATGTTCCTTCTGAACGCACCAGAAATCTGTGTCTTTGGTAGCTGGATTTTTTCTGAACAATTTGTGTCCATCAGCGAAAGGTCTCTGTAAAGCAAAGAACAGAAATAAATCTAAAAATATTATTAAGACTAGTCATGAATTTTATATCTTTAAAGTTCAACTTTTTAAAGGAATAAGTTTAAATCTGTTTAATATTTAAAGGGTCATGGAAAAGTTAGGCCAAAATAAAAATAAGTTTGTTTGCAGTTGCCTACCAACCCACTAAAAATGCACCCGACCCAAACTTTTTTTTAACCATTTTGTAATTTAATTTTTTTTTTCAATTTTTCAGAATACAGAAACTGTATCTTTTTCAAATTTTGACTTTTGTTTTATCAATCAGTGGTTTATAACAAGAGTTGAGCTTATTCATGAGTAGTAGGTCTATGAAAACCTCTTTTATTTGTTAACTAACAAAAATCAAATTTTTAAAGAAAAAAAAAAAAAAAAAAAAAAAAAAA
>PRKT01000513.1:34795-105878 GCA_003671525.1 Saccostrea glomerata | reverse complement strand
GATCTAATTCCTTAAAACAATGGTAAATATGTATGCTTTGTTAATTTTTTATCATATTTTGTGTTCATAATGCACATTTTTATTGATAATTCAACTTGCAACGAAATATTTCAGAGTAAATTCGGATTTCGTTCTCATTTCAGGTTTTACGTAACGCAGCCAGGTGAATTGAATGGTCCTTTTATGCTTAGTGACATCTATTTGAAGGTTTACTAGATTTTGAGTAAGTAATTTAAAGTTATTTTTATTTTAATTAACTGTTATAACAAGCCTCTACACAAATACAAAGACTGTGTGTTTTGTTCTGACACATATGTAGAGACTTGTAACCACAGCTTCAATAGACTAAGTGCATCCTACAAAATAATTTAGACATAGGATGATAGGTCCAACAAAAGGTTCCATCTTCTAGGGGATTAATTTGTTAATTTGAGGTCCATGCAAAAAAATTTAACTATTGCATTTGATTTATTAACAATTGAGGTACTATTCTAATTATTCTATCCAGATTTAAAAAATCAATCTTTTCAGTATTGTACTGTTGTATATAATTTATTAAAAATTCATCAATGACATGTTTATTGTCATCCAATAGGAATATCACATTTAAAATGAAACATTTTATCTCATTTGGTTCAATAGCAGCCTGATATCAGGATATATAGAGTAGGTCAATAAGACACTGTATGTGTTAAAGTCTATTATGCAGTTATGAATGTGCTTAACACATGGTCTTTTGTTTTGCTCTAAACATATAAATATATACCATTTAACATACTCAGTAATACAAGTTGCCAAAACATGGAGTTTTCAAGTGATATAATTGAATTTATTGTATTTAATGTCATCTAATTTAGGAATTGGTCCCTCTAACCTTAACAATTGAAATATTAGTATTGGTAATAGTATTTTATAATGATCAAAATTTCTTTGTAGGAAACGCTTGTCAGGACACAAGACTGAAGACATACTGAAAAACTGCCCGTAAACACAGCTATCATTAAATTCAATGGATTACCTAGGAATATCCAAGCAATATGATATCAGAGACTTGCAATTTTTATCACTCAATGTGGCAGAAAACCTAAATAAATATTGAAATGTTCAATTTCTTTGTTCTTTGCTTTTTTCTCTTGTATATGAATATCCCATGATATTTATGCGAATTTCGCACGATTCTTACATGAAAAACGGATAATTTGGAATTCGCATGAATATCATGCAAAATTTTAGTCACATGAAAATCGCATGAATTTCGCATAAATATTGTATGAGGACATTCGCATGAAATTCGCATGTGGAACTTTTCGCATGGTTTTTATATGATTTTCGCATGAAATTCATGCAAAAAGGCAATCGCATGAAAATCATGCGAGCCACTTTTCCCTGTGTACTTGTAGAATTGGATAGTCATCACAGTCTAAATATGAGTGCCAACATTAACAGACACTAAAACGGAAGTAAAATCCATACATTCATTCACTTCCAATAATTCATTACACACAGTTTCGTTATATTTTCATCTAAAACACTAAAACGAAAATAAAATCCACATTATATTCATTCGATCTTTTTATCATTCAATGTAGTTATGATTTTATAAAAAACTTTTCTGTATGTAGTAATTTTGGCTCTGCCGTATACGTTGGCCGATTGGACTCGTCATTAAGGCCGTACAAAGTGACGACGGGCTTGTGCGAAAATTTTTGGTTCGTACTATCATAGACGAAGTGCCTAGAACTTATGTACGTCCAGTGAATAAACTTATTATGTTAGTGCCGTGTTAAGTTGCTAATGCTGATAATAGTTTGAAACATTTTCATGTACATGTATATTATGATTATACACATTGTAGTTTACAGAAACTAAATTTGTTAGGTTACACATATTTTGAAAAGGTATTTCTTGTACTTGTTTATTAGTGATATTGGGTTGTAACATGCAATATCAGGCGAGGAGTGTGCCGGCCTTTCAGCCGGTTAGTATTCCGGAATTTCTATGTTCATTTTTGGTTCTCTATTTTAACGGTATGTTTACTTCATTATTTCCGCCCAAGTTTCAGCTACACTTCTTCGCTCTTTTGGTACTTGTTTTGCCTGCTTCATATGCTCACAGTGTAAGTAAATTTATTTGCATATACATTTTTAGGCTTGGAATAGTATTTCTCAAATGTACACCTTGCAGTTTGCAATATTTCGCTATAAATTAACTTTTACTGTAATAGTTCAGTTTCCCGGTAAAATTTTTCAATGGATGTCAACTGGAGGACTCTGATGCCTACAAGCTAGTGATGAGTGCAAGACCTTCATGTGCAAGCAATCCACTACAGTGTTTACACACAATTTGGACCCGCATGGATGAGCGATTTGGTTCAGCTGAATTAGTGGAGGGTTCGCTGAAAGCTCGGCTCATGGACTTACCTGACTTTACTGACCGTAGAAAGCTTATGGTCTGCATGACTTGCTAACAGAAATTGAAGCTGTAAAAAATCTCAGTGAGTACAGAACCATATTTTCCTATCTGGATTCCTCACTTGGGGTTAAGCCCATCATTCAGAAACTACCGAAGCAGATTCAGGAGAAATGGGTCACACGTGCCATTAACCACAAAAAGCAACATGCAGTGCTCTTTCCGCCATTTACTGAATTTGTCAAGTTCATAGGAGAGATGAGTGTCATTAGGAATGACCCCGGACTAATTTATGAAACACCAAAAGAGACCAGCTTTTTACAGAGAGTTGTGAAAACGAACAAACCTGTGTTTGTGACTGCTCGTAAGACGAACATTACTGCAGAAGATTCAAGAAGCTGTTTGATCCACAAAGCATCCAAACACTCTGAAATGAGTGTAGAGCCTTTCAATCCAAAAGCCTTGAAAACAGAAAGACATTTTTATGCAATCATAACATTTGTCTAAGATGCCGTGAAACCTCTGATCACTTTGCCAAAAGGCGTCAGTCAAAGATTTGTTGTGACATTTGTAAAAGTAATTTTCATTGTACAGCACTTCACCAATTGGATGACTCACAGAGACTCGGACAACAATCATCCGTAACTACCGCTCCTGTACAAAAGAATGGCGAGGAGACGTCTGGCTCGGGTCGACTTGAGGTAAACTCAAACTGCACTGAGATATGTGGAAAACCAAGCTTTTCTGGGAGATCTTGTGCCCGTATTGTACCTGTTCGTATTTACCCAGAGGAACAGCCAGAGAACTTCATCACAGCTTATGCCATGCTGGACGACCAAAGTAAGAAGACACTTGGAAGAAGTCTTCTCTTTGATTCCACAGGAATAAATTCCTCACCAGTTGAATACTCGATGCAGTCCTGTTCAGGCAAGAGTGTTAGTTATGGAAGGACGGCCAAAGGATTGATTGTGGAAGGAATCAATGACAGTAAAATGTTCAACTGAGATTACCACCTGTCTTGGAGTGTGACAACATACCAAACAGTCAGACAGAAATTCCTACACCGGATATAACTCGTCATTATCCACACCTGCAGGATATTGCTCTGGACCTACATCCGTTAGATCCATCTATGGAAGTCCTCCTGCTTACAGGACGGGATCTTCCAGAGGCACATCACGTTATTGATCAGAGATTAGGACCACCATTTTTTCCTTTTGCTCAACGATCTCCTTTAGGATGGACAATTATTGGAGATGTTTGTTTGTCTGGAAAACACATTCCACCATTACATGTCAACAGAACTTTCATCGATAAAAGTGGTCGACCTACAATGTTGGAACCATGCAAACAAACGTTAAACATACAGAACACTGTTATCACTACAAACAAGACTGTTATCGGAAAAATAGATATCTTCAAGAAAACGCCAGATGACAACAAACCAGGACTTTCCATAGAGTACCAGAAATTCTTGAACATCATGGATAAAGAATTTCATCTGAACTCAGAGGGGAAATGGACAGCACCCTTGCCATTCCGTTCACCACGCGAACCAATTCCGGATAATTATCAAATGGCTCTCCAACGTGCTAAATCTTTGGATGCTTCCTTACATCATAATGAAGTGAAGAAAGGCCATTTCCTAGCATTTATGCAGAAGATATTGGACAATGAACATGCTGAATTAGCTCCGTACTTACCACATAGTAAGGAACGCTGGTACCTCCCTCTGTTTGGAGTGTATCATCCGCGCAAACCTGATCAGATACGAGGAGTCTTTGATGCATCAGCAAAGTATGAAGGAGTCTGCCTGAATGACCAGCTTCTGCAGGGCCCTGATCTCATCAACAATCTTTTGGGAATCCTAATTCGGTTTAGGAAACACAAAGTAGCCGTTGTTGCTGATGTCCAACAAATGTCCCACTCCTTCCTGGTAGAAGAAGAACATCGCGATTATCTCCGATTTCTATGGCACAAAGACAACAAATTGGAAAATCCACTTGCAACTTACAGGATGAGAGTACACGTCTTCGGAAATCGTCCTTCACCCTCTATAGCAATGTATGGTCTTCAACGCATAGGGGAGCTTTCTGTAACTACCCATGGACCAGAGGTCAAAGAGTTTATCGTCAATGATTTTTACGTCGACGACGGTTTGAAGTCATGTCCTACGGAACAAGAAGCTATTGATTTGATCTGTAAAACACAGGATGCAATGAAAGTGCATGGAAATCTTAGACTCCATAAGTTTGCATCAAATAACCAGACAGTAATGGATGCTTTTGATTCTCAAGACCTGGCAAAGAATTTAGTGGAGTTGGATTTTGAAAAGGGCTCACCTACCCAACGTAGCTTAGGCCTCCTATGGGACTTGAAGACAGATTCCTTCAGGTTCAGCATATCAGATGAGAGCAAACCATCAACTCGAAGAGGAATTCTCTCTTCAGTCAACAGTCTATACAACCCATTAGGATTCATATCTCCAGTAACGATTAGTGGGAAGATCGTTTTGAGAAAAATCGTAGCATCATCTACTTTAGACTGGGATGACGAACTACCAGCTCAGTTGGTTGAAGAATGGGAGACATGGAAATCAGCACTTCCTGTCTTGGAGAATCTGCAAATACCGCGTGTCGTAGTACCTAACCTCAATGAAGCTGTTTCTAGAGAACTTTTGATTTACTGTGATGCCTCAGAACTTGCTATTGAAGCAGTGTGTTATCTCAAAGCAACTTATCCCGATGGTTCCTCTTCCATAGGATTCTTACTCGGCAAGGCAAAAGTTTCTCCACAGAGTGGCCATACCATACCAAGGCTGGAGTTTTGTGCGGCTGTCCTTGCTGTGGAAGTTGCACAAATTGTAGTGGAACACTTAGGAGTGAAGTTAGACACTATTAACTACTTTAGTGACAGTCGTGTAGTGCTTTGTTATATCAACAACGAAACCAAGCGTTTCTTCACATATGTTGCTAATCCATTTGCACATATTAGAAGTTTCAGTAAACCAACGCAGTGGTTCTACGTACGCAGTGGAGTGAACCCTGCTGATGTCCGCACAAGGGGAATCCATCCAAGTGACATGCAGAACAGTAAGTGGCTATGGGGACCTCAGACAGTATGTTCCCCAGCAGAAGAGGACACTAATTACCCTCTCATCAACCCAGATGTCAACAAAGAAGTTCGAAGCAACAAGTTAAGGATCACTCAAACAATCTCCTTCGGACTTGACAATGGCAGATTAGCAAGATTTTCCAGTTGGAAAAGACTAATTTTGGCTTTGGTTTGCATACGCCGGTTCATTCAACGACGTCGGAGTGCGAAGTTGGCCAATTTCACTAAGAAGAGTGATGCAAATTTATTTCTTGACACTGAGAAAATTGTAGTCAAAGATGTACAGAGGAGTGTTTATCAGGAAGAGATTCATTGTCTGAGATCGTCCAAACCAGTGAAGAAAAGCAGCCCTATTTTCACGCTCTACCCTTATCTTGATGCAGATGGACTCTTACGCATAGGTGGACGCTTGAAACGTTCACACTTTGAGGAAACGTTAAAAAACCTTGTTATCTTACCAGCCAAGCATCACGTTTCTACCTTGATAACTCGGAAATGTCATGAGGATACAAAGCATCAAGGTCGCATATTTCTGAGGGACGAATTAGATCATCAGGTTATTGGATAGTTGGTGGAAAAAGACTCTTAACTTCCCTCATACATTATTTTGTCACATGCAGAAGGCTTCGTAAACCTCTTGACCACCAAAAAATGTCTGACTTACCTTCAGAACGCATATTCCCTTGATACCCACCGTTCTCATTTATTGGAGTAGATGTCTTTGGTCCCTGGGAGATCATAACGAGGAAAACTAGAGATGGATCAGCCAATAGTAAGAGGTGGGCAGCCCTCTTCACATGCCTAGCAACTAGAGCGGTCCATATTGAAGTTCTGGAGGATAGGACAACATCTGCATTTATTAATGCATTCAGACGATTTGTGGCTATTCGAGGCTGTGTAAGAATCATCCGTTCTGACAGGGGGGCCAATTTTGTAGGTGCAGTCAATGAATTGAAGATCAACACAATTAACGTAGAAGATGGGCCTATACATGACTATCTTACCAAACAAGGGACCACATGGATCTTCAACCCCCCACACTCCTCACACATGGGCGGAGTGTGGGAGAGGCTGATCGGGACTACTAGACGGATTCTTGATTCCATGTTGTTGGAATATGGATCTCGCTGTTTGACACATGACGTGCTTACAACCTTTTTAGCGGAGGCATGCTCTATCATCAACTCGCGCCCGTTAATACCCGTATCAAAAGATCCAGAAAATCAATGTATTTTAACACCCTCAGCTCTACTCACCCAAAAGTCTGATGCTATTGATGCAACCCATGTCAACACTGATGTTGACCAGAAAGATCTACTACGTAAACAGTGGAAAAGAGTTCAACATTTGGCGTCAGTTTTCTGGAAGCGTTGGAAAGTTGAATACCTTAACGAACTGCAACGTCGTCAGAAATGGAATATCCCCATGCGAAATGTAGCTGTAGGTGATGTTGTACTTATTCGTGACAAAGAACTCTGCCGTATACGTTGGCCGATTGGACTCGTCATTAAGGCCGTACAAAGTGACGACGGTCTTGTGCGGAAAGTTTTGGTTCGTACTATCATAGACGAAGTGCCGAGAACTTATGTACGTCCAGTGAATAAGCTTATTGGTGCCGTGTTAAGTTGCTAATGCTGATAATAGTTTGAAACATTTTCATGTACATGTATATTATGATTATACACACTGTAGTTTATTGAAACTAAATTTGTTAGGTTACACATATTTTGAAAAGGTATTTCTTGTACTTGATTATTAGTGATATTGGGTTGTAACATGCAATATCAGGCGAGGAGTGTGCCGGCCTTTCAGCCGGTTAGTATTCCGGAATTTCTATGTTCATTTTTGGTTCTCTATTTAAACGGTATGTTTACTTCATTATTTCCGCCCAAGTTTTAGCTACACATCTTCACTCTTTTTGTACTTGTTTTGCCTGCTTCACTTACTCACAGTGTAAGTAAATTCATTTAAGGAATGTTTTTAAGTTTTGTGCGAGTTATTGGTGTGTGAATCACACAGACTTGTCACGTAGGCATATTTCATGAAGCGCGCTAGCGCTTCATGAAAAATATGCCTACGTGCAAGTCTGTGTGATTCTCACAACAATGATTCACGCTAAACTTAAAAACATTCCTTATATTTACATTTTACATATTTAGAAGCTACTAAAAATAGACTTAATATTTGAATTTCTTGCTGCCATTTATCGTTGCATTTTTACTAACGTCGCTGCAGTCTCATTGTGACGTCACGTTAACGCACGTTTCTCCGTGTATATTTCTACGCGTGAGTATACACGAAAATGACTTTGAAATCAATTTCACTGTTTACTTCGTAGAAAAACACAGCTAATGTAAATATTTGCATATACATTTTTAGGCTTAGAATTAGTATTTCTCAAATGTACACCTTGCAGTTTGCAATATTTCGCTATAAATTAACTTTTTACTGTAATAGTTCAGTTTCCCGGTAAAATTTTTCTATGGATGTCCATTACAGTCATAATTTGAATTTTCTTTACGTTTAGTTTCACATTATTCTAATTTTTTAATGTTTATTAAGGAACAAAAATGTGGTTTAAGTCAGTTTTATTATGTAAAGCAGTCATACTATGTCCAATCTTTATTTCTAGTCATGTTTTTACAATATTTTAATTATGTACAATGTATTTGTAGCTTTTCACCATATTCTACATGGTTAACTGGCTGTAACTAATAAAGAGACAGCACACTATAGTCTGCCCCTTCAGGACCTTATAAACAACTTATCTGTTTTACTGAACAGCCTTTCCGTTTTGTAGATTTTATTTATTTTTTTTGACAAACCATAAACAAAGAAAAACACCCCAACAGTTGATTTCTTATGCAGGAGAAACAATTACACAAATTTCAAAAGTCTATCATCCTTGGCTGGAAAAATATAAACTTTGATATAATTTTCCCTTTCCTGACTAAAGAATATGAGACCTTTAATGCAATGGACATTCTTGAGTCTTCAATAGGAATCTATTGGTTATCTACAGGAGAATTTAATTGTGTTACTTAATATAAGGGGCAACATTCCGTTTCTTCACAGATGAGACCAGATATTATGAAATATAAATAAGGAGTGTCCTTGCTTTTACGTACAGTAAAGGTCAGGTCAAAAGGCAACAGCACAGAATTCAATTTTATATAAATGACCACACTTGGGTGTTTACAAACACCGCATTCTTATCTTTCATCTTGGCTCATAATCTGATTCCTGAGCTTTGTACAACCACACACTTCTACACATAACATATGATTATCACAAAATTTGCACCCAACCAGTAACACCTCAATCACACCAATCAGGTTAGACATTACAAAATATACATATAGCTAAATTCTTAATACAGAAATGCAAAGATATATACCGTATAAGTGAAAATTTTAGAAAGACACAAATGTAGCGATTTGTCCTTAAAAAACTGGTAATTTGGTTTTAGCGAGATATTATTTTAGCGATTTTGAAATGCATATTAAAGAAGCTATTACAAATAAAACGCACTTAATTTGTAGAGATATTCAATTTTAGCGATCTCGGCACCAATTATAATGCCAAAATTAAATCCTCGCTAAAAAGTCTTCTTATACGGTATATGAATCCAATCCAATATAATTTATAATTTATTTCCAATGAAATCACAAAGATAGAAGCTTCAAATAGTTTTAGTTTATAAACAGGTTGGGGGGAAACATAATTTCCGATATAATAGTGGTATCTCACTATTATAGTGAAATTACGCTATATTTCCTGCCGTGGATACCCTCAATTTCATCCGATCACATGCAAGGCGTTTGAACCGCAAGTCATGGGGGGTATTAAAATGAACAAAAACTGTCATGTTTTCATGTTTTGAATTTCAATAAATTTTCTACCGTTGCGTTTAATAATGCGAGCACTCTTTTTTTAACGGAAGTTGCATTTTAACATAGCAACCGATGATTGCGGGGATATTTAAGCCTGTTTGAATCTCACTTATTGCTCATTAATGTGCACAAATTGATGCTTGTTGCAATTGTCAACTCGCACTGGAAAGGGTTTATGGAATTAAAGAAGAAAAAGATAATTTCTGTCTGCATGGTTACGGGTATGGAGGCTCGTTATGGTAAACGGAAAGACCCATTATTATCCGACGCTACCGCGGCCGATCTTTTTGTGCATGGTTGTGTTAGATAGTGAACATGAGAACTGAGAAGTTATATTTGTAATAGATCAGTATAATAATTCATTGATAACATGTAAAAAATCATAAGAAAAATATTTTTTAAAAGTGCTTAAATTTAGAAACCAATTTAAAATGTTATTGTTGTAATGTTTCAATTTCATTGTCACTTCTCATCAAGATATTTGATAATTTTTGACTATATAAAAAGAGTTTACAAAAGTACCATATATAGATATAAAGGGAAATTATGATTTTCCGGTCGCATCATCATGACGTGGTACATAAAGTGTATGGTTAATAAAAAATTGTTCAACTCGTAAAAATTGTTTTGAATATGTTACAACTGCGAATGATGCGACTGATACAAGGAATATTTCGTTTCCACATTTTGCCCAGCGCCTTGCAGCATAGCCTATTCTGCAAAACCATAGGAATTATCACATGATCAAGATACAGGATGCACGTGGTTCGGTCATTTTTACTTCAGACTGTCTTCAAAGCATTATAAATAAATATTTTTCAAACTAAGTACATACATAGATATTTTAGTGCATTTGCTCATCAGATGAATTCATCGATGTAATAAAGTCCACAGGAGTCAGAAGCAAATTGGAGGTGAGGGTTAAACCAACAGAAAAGGTAAACCCCAATTTTCAATACATAGAAAATGTCTATCTTTGCAAAAAAGTGGGGGGCTAAGGCCCCCCCTCCCTCCCCCGGTTCTGACGCCTATGAAGTCAATGATAAAAGAATTGATTGAAAATGAAAATATTGTGAATGTATTACATATTTTGCGGAAATTTAATTTTCAACAAGTTAGTGTAGGTTTGATTTAGCGCTGTCTGAAGTTGCTAGGCATGAAAGTTTATATATAAGACATTTAGCGATGTACTTGAATTAGCGGACTCTGTTTTCTTCCAAAATAGCTAAATAGAATACACATCTAAATGTAATACGTTTATAGTATACGCTTCTCAAGATTCTAGTTCAACTTTGTATATCTTGTACCTCCACTGCATGGATATGCTTTCAAAATTGTGAAAATACTTTTTCAAATGCTAAATTGTTTGCGGCCGATTTGATGCTATACATCAATTTTTAATTGTGGAAAATATTAATTGAGTCAAGGATGTTTTAGGCACTTCTTATGCTGAATATTGAGCAGTGGTGATTGGTTATTTGAAGTTTCCTTGTGGTTTAAACAATAACACAATGGCCTAAATCTAAAAGTCTGTAAAATTAATACTTTTAGTGTGATTTTTTGCTATATACTTTCATTTCATATGAATATAATTAGATATAAATATTTTTCAAATAACAAGAAAAAAACTTAAGCTATTTCTGTCAGATTTTAAAGTTAAGTCATTCTTGCATAAGTGCATAACCATAAAGTGTCAAATAAGATACATTTGTGCTGAGTTAAATAGATTGTTAAATCATAATTATTTGAACTTGAAATAAGGTTACAGGCACTCTTGTAAAATATTCCCGAAATAAATTGAGTTTTTTTTTCTGAAATAAACAATTAACCAGCGGAAATTAAAAATTAGATAGATTTTGTAGGATCGTTTATATAAGTATTTTTTTTTATTATTTATAATAAATTGATTATGTTAAAAGGATAGAAATCGAGTTCATCAATATACTCTTTTTTATGTTTGCCATAATGTGACTTTCCGTTTACCATAACGAGCCTCCATACCCGTAACCATGCAGACAAAAATCTTTTTCTTCTTTAATTCCATAAACCCTTTCCAGTGCGAGTTGACAATTGCAACAAGCATCAATTTGTGCACATTAATGAGCAATAAGTGAGATTCAAACAGGCTTAAATATCCCCGCAATCATCGGTTGCTATGTTAAAAATGCAACTTCCGTTAAAAAAAGAGTGCTCGCATAATTAAACGCAACGGTAGAAAATTTATTAAAATTCAAAACATGAAAGCATGACAGTTTGTGTTCATTTTAATACCCACCATGACTTGCGGTTCAATCGCCTTGCATATTATCGGATGAAACTGAGGGTATCCACGGCAGGAAATATAGCGTAATTTCACTATAATAGTGAGATACCACTATTATAGCGGAATTTACGTTTCCCCCCAACCTGATAAATATCAAATATATTCGTAATATCAACCATAACTTTACACCCGCAAAGAAGCACTTGGTTGTATTGATGAAACTCCTTATCGCAAGGAAGATGACTTGGGTTAAATACAATTCAAGACTACAGACTATGATGAAGTGTATTTAAGAATGGCTGGAGCCTTAAATCACAGATAAAGCTTACAATTTTTCTTTAACTTTTTTCCTTTTCGATTCTACTATTATTTTCTTATATACATGACATACTCGATTCAATAATAAATTTGATAAAATCGAGATTTCACTTCGATATTTTTTTCATTCAAGATTTTGCTATTATGAAACTAAATAGGCTTCTACATCTTGATATTTATATTGACACTGTAAATAATAAATGCAGAAAACTGAGCAAAATGCATATGATTTTTTTAAGATCAAAATATCAGAAATGGGATCAGACGACATGAAGGAGTAAGCATCCATCGTAGATGTCCTTAATATGTCACCTTGGTACACAGTAGCTCACATTATTCTATAAATAGTTCGTATATAGAAGCATGCTTTTGCATATCGGATCTTACAATAAGTCCCTTTACATGTAGCAACCAAATATTGCTATTATCAGTAAACAAGAATTATTTCTTTTATGTCAAACATATCATTTTGTGAAACTTTAAAAAAATCATTAGCGTGAGATATAGATTGAAGCTACCAACCGAGTGCATCACAATACATGTTGTCATTCGAGTAGTTCTACGAATAATACTCGTAATTTGAAGCATGGCTTAATTCAGACCTCTCTACCACTGCTTTAATATCTCGGACATCTGACTTGACTCTCCGCACATCTGACCAGATTTCCTTCACCATTTCATGCTGACTTTCCATTTTCAATTTTTCTATAATATCATCTTCATCTTCCTTTCTCAGTGTCAGTTTCTTAATAACATTGAGTTTATCCAAGTACCTCATTCCAGTGAAAGTTTCCAATCGTTTGCAGATTTTTGAAATCGACAGCCATGTGTTATCGAATTTTTTCTGAGGGGAGGCTGCTGAGCTAACATGAGCAGTCAAGCTGTTTCGGATGGACCTAATTCTTTCGACATCATCACCCACTGTCACCTCTCCTGCTGAAGGTTCTTCTCCCCATTTTCCTTTGGTTGGATTGAGAATCCTGGTACATATATTCCTTATCAATGTGTACGTTAATGAGATGTCGAAATTTTTATATCCCGAATGTTTAGCATCTAGTAAGAGATGTTCTTGCTCTGTACGCAATCTTCTATAAACTGGTGATGCTTTTACTTTGTTTTCAATGTCAGAAGGTGGGATTTCAATCTCTAGTATGTCTCTGTATGCCTGATTTAATACATCGTTTGTTGCCATTCCGAGTTTAGCAAATCTAGATCGGTCATCCAGGTAATGTCCAGAGACCACTTGAGTGCAGGGATTGGTTGTTTTTATCTGAAACGAAAATTCTATTAAGCTCTCTTATAGTGTTCATCAGAAATTACGAATGATATCATTTGACAAAATCTTAGTAGTTTTTTTTTTCGAAGCAAAAAAATATCCTTGATAGAAGTTGAAATGCTATATAGCAAGATATAAATCTAAATAGCGTATGAAATATAATTCCAATGTTCAATGGACCTAAAAGTCATAAAATCAGACTAGAATTCTTTTCTCAGAATTGACTTGGTTTGCATTCGTTCTTTAATCGGTAAAAATATACAGATGTTTAATGTGAAAAAAGTACTTGTTAAATGTTAACAAACCTCCAAATATAAAAACACAGAATGTGCTACAAACATATTTCTATATAATTGCAGAACTGTAGCTCTCCGAAAATATTTTACAGACCGGTGAGCTACAGTGCCACCCATCGAAAATACTGTATACAGTATTTATTGCGCACAAAAAAGTGCGCCGTTTCTTTATTTATTTCACCATGTTTTTGAAGATGTCTTCTAATAATATTATCAACGTGTGTTCCTAACATATTCTTTCACTGTTTCCAGAACAAAACATTCCGTACAATTGTTGTTCATAGCCCTCCTGGCCCTGAAATGAAGATCATCGAAAATTTCTTCTATTTATATTGCCATTTTGGTTTTAATTTAATTAAAATTAGATGTTCCGAATCCGCGACCGTTTATAAAACATCTAACAACATCCCATTCGGGGTCATGTCAGAGCGACCTTTCAATTAGCCAATTTAATCGTTGCCTCCCAAATCTTGGTTTATAGTTCGGATGAGTTTCCTCTTTTCACTGTCAAACTTGAACGCCCAAGGAGTTTGAAAGTAAACAAAAAATGCATTGCAAAAGTTGTGATATGTATGAATGTGACGTGCGGGATATCTTGTATAGTTTGTGCTTTTTCGTTTGCGTTATTCACGTAAGGATGCCAGACTGACGAACAATACATTAAATATATGCAAAAATTAGTTTAATTCAACGTTAGAAAGTATAAATAATGAATATGTAACCGTGGAACTAATTTTAGAATTGTTTACCGAAGCTTAAATGTGATTGGACAATTTTTTTTAGTTTATTCATAATCGAAAGGTCGCTCTGACTTGACTCCGGATCGGATATTGTTAGGTGTTTTATAAGCGGTAGCGAATTCAAAACATCTAATTTTAGATTGTTTTGGTTTTCAAGATAATTCGGTTCAATTCCTTCGTGCAGATGTCAACTACGAGAGTACTTGATAGAGGAGCAAGGAATTTGTAGAAATCTATCATTTTCGCGACTGAGGTAGGAATTTGAAGGAATTAATCCAGTACTAAGCTCAATTCTTTGTGCACAATGAATATACAGCTTTTACAATGGGTGGCACTGTAGCTTTGCGGTCTGTCAGTATATTTTTCGGAAGGCTACAGTTCTGCAGATAATTTTTATAGAGCACAATGTGAAAAATAGTTGCGTAAATATTATGTAGTGACAAACTGACAGGAACCATACATGTATAAAAACAAATAGACCCTAGAATACCTGTTTCCAATATTTTATGATATCCGCTGTTTATAGAATGCTTTTTATTTGCCGGACAGGAAGGACACTGAAAACTTTCTCTTGTAAACTTAGTTTCAGGTATCACAGCACTATCTTGGTTGTTGCAAAGTCCAGCAGGTTTGCATTTAAAAGCAATATGGAAACCAGAGTTATTCTGAAATGTGTTGCAAAGATTGTTCACTATTCTGTCAATAACTTCTCTTATCTGGAGACACGCTTGAATATCGACTTCTCCCTCTACGACAAACACTTGCAATTGAATTTCTGTTTTAGACATCCCAAGCAAAATATTATGACGCTGGTCATGAAATACGAAAATAGACGCACTCTGGTAAATGCATCCTCGGTCTCCATCAGTAAAAATCTCCCAAGGAATCTGCATGCAAGTTGCTACGAGGCGATGAAAAACTCCCGCTGGTAGAATATCAAAAGTGTAGCAAATGATGGATGAAGCCGGATATGATGAAAACGAATCAAGGGAAAATTGTATTTTGTTCATACAGGGAACATACCATTTATTATCAGTCAATTTTGCTAAGAGTCCAAGCTTCTGCATGTATAGCATGATTTCTTCTTTATGTTCGTTGTATCCTTTGTTATTTATCTTCCATATAGCATAGAGAAGAGTGTCTTGTAACAACCCAGTTTCATTGAATTTGTCCCACTCTGAAGCAAACCCAAATAAGTCCTCTTCTGCATGGTTTTTATCTGTAATGACATTTTTAAATGCGTCTGCGAACCATTGTACATCAAGAATAATGACTCCATTGAGGAATTCTTGATCAAAGTGTAAAATTTCTCTGATGTCATGGAAGAATTGCAGCATAACATTTATATCCTCTATAGTTTGGAGCTTTATTCCTTCTGGCAATGCATCATTGAATTTCTGAAGTTCGGTTTTACTCAAAATCTTGAATTTCTTCTTTTCCTGAAAGAACTTTTCAAACATAGCCCAAGATTGTGGAAGCTCTTCACCCCAGTGATCAAGCTGATGCACAACACCAACAATTGACATTTTGACTCTTTCAATGCTTTGACTGTCATTGAATCCGACGGCAAATTGTCTCTTCACATCAAGATGTTTGTGCAAAGTTTTATCCCTCATTTCTAGTGTTTTCCATATTTCTCGAAAAAATAGCATTTTCTCCTGTTGAAATAAATTGTTTCAAAATGATCTTAGTTATTATTCTGTTTATACAGATTGTCTCTATTTATATATATATATATATATACTCATATTCAAATAAAACGGTCAGAATAGTTTCGTCAAGTACTGTTTTTGGGCACTATCGAGCAATTTTTGACAGAGTTATGCTACTTGGACTTGGAAAAAGCATGTATGTCCAGGCAGGGGTAGTGTAATTGTTTCACAAGCATCTCACTTTTTCACGAATTTCATTCAGTCAAAATTTTTGTTATTATTTTTAAAAGATTTTTAAAAGCTCACTTTAGCTTTCAGCAAAAGGACTAATTCTAGAGGGCAGGTCTCAATAAGAAATCTTATAAAACTTTGAATCAAGACTTTGTTATTCTTTTTACAAAATATTCGAAATAAATTATTTAGTACTACAGTTTCCTAATAAAGAGTGATAAAACATTGAGACAAGACATTTTTATCCTATTGTTTTGACAAGTATTTTAATTTTTTTTTCAATTGTACATTCAACATATATTCAAATGCATGGCCTTCTTCATATTTATATAAACAAAATACTATTTTATAAGAATGTGCATTTTTAGTGTTGCAAAAAATGTACCTTTTCTGCTTTGTTCTCACTGTGTGTACCAACCAGAATGACAGGAGCCTTATCACTGCTGTACTGGTGAATGGACTTCATCCAGAACTCTATGTAATCTGAATGGTATGTACAATAAACTCAAAGTGTTAATAAATAAGCATGGTTTTCATTTGAATATACCTTTTTTTCATTTAAAACTAATCCATGTAAGCAAATGTATGCAATACCTCAAAGATGACCTTGTTAATAAAAAAATAATTAATAAATTGGATGTTAAATGGAAAGCCAATAGATTAAGCAAGAGTTCTTTTTTATAAGGCTACCTTTTAAAACAAAACGAAATTTTATTACAGCTGGTTTGGTAAAGTACCTAAATATGGCTTTGTTTTTCGTCACTATAAGTCAAAATACTTTTACAATGTTACATGAACCATAAATGTTTTATATTAAAAGTTTACGATATTTGAATTTTTGTAACAGGTTAACATAGATATCTGAATGTGTTAGATATAACTTTTGATATATTAACATATAAAAAACTACATTAATTTGTACTAAATTTTACTCTACAAATTCTACATAGGGTGAATTTACCATGCATCGGACGCCCTTGTTCTTCAACAATTAATTTTAGCGATATTTCGGAGACCGTAGCTCTTTAATGGTGTTATGAAAATATCACTAAAAATCAATTTAAAAAAAAAAAAAAAACTCGGAATTAACCATGGATCGGACATTATTTTCCATGCATAGAACAGACGGTATTTGAATCCGGAAAAAATCTAATCTATATTACAATCCTTTAAAATTATTGCTATTGATATAATTTTATCTTTTATTTAAAACTCGTTCCTATGTACAGGTCATGAATAAACTAATTAAACTTCTACCTCTGTTTGTCCATTCCCTATAAATGGAGCCTTCCTGACAACACACTTCGTCTCCAACCTGATCATCAATCTTTTTCTCCATATTCAGCACCAGAATGAAGAACGCCCTTGGACTCAGAAAAATCTGATGTGAGGCATAATATGAACACTGTCCTGCAAAGTCAGACATAGTGATTTTTTTTCTCTGGATCATTTGAAATGTTTTTGGTATCAATTTGTAAAGCACCAGATATTTCTACATTTTTTGGACTATCATGACTTTCTATCACGTCCCCACTAATATATTCTGCAGATGGATTCCCTTCTTGTTCGTATGATGAGGTGTTTAAAATTTTCCCTTCAACAGTTGATACTTGTTCATCATTTGATGCCCCAACATTAGTGTCCCCACCTTCCATTGGATTCACAACATCTGACACATCAACATCATTATTTTCCTCTACAGGATGTTCAGTCAGGCTCTGTTGTTCGTTCGTTTTATCCAAACATATCTTAAAGCTGATGATGTGAAAAATTTACTGCAAAAGACAAAAAATTGAGTGTTTCAAGTAGATAAACTTTTTTTTATTCCATTTTCCTTTTGTAAATAATTTGTAGATTATACAACTCTTTAGACAAAATTCTTATCACTATTTTGAGATCACTTTTAACATAATAGTTTTTTTTCTTTATATTAATAATTACATATGCTCGAAAACAGTATAAAAATAAATTTGGCAGTTCACCATCATTTAAATGATTTGTCATCACGTTTATTATTAAGGTATATTGTTAGATTACCATTAACGTCCAATTTTGCAAACGACAAATTGAGCAAAGTAAATCTACAAGTTCCATTTTCAGTGGAAAAGCAGCTGTCAATGACGGGTGTCAAAATGCTTGGTCTTGATTTTAAATTGAGGGCGATTGTCTATAGAATTGAAAAAAAGTTTCTAAACATTCGTAAGAATTTTTATGTATCCACATCTGATTTACACCACTTCTCGCTTATATTGTTGCACAGTACTATTGGAGTTCTCTCCTTAGATTTAGCATATAGAGAATACCTTGGATGCTATCTGTTACATCAAATACATCAGTGTGGATATCCACTCCTCTGGTTGAATTGATAGTTTTCTTTATATCTGTCGGATCTCTACCTTTCAGTCTCTCTAACAATGTTGTTTTTCCACTACTATCATCCCTGAGGCATGATACATCATTGTCCTCCCTTTCTTCAGATTCTCAATGAAGTTCTTCACTGATTTATCTCCCCTAATAATAATTGGTATTGGTATGCCAACTATAAAGATAAAGGCACTAGAATTACATACATAAAGCAAAATCTCGACCTAATCATCTGACCCCATTTTTATAGTGCGATTACAATACCCTTGAAAATATAACTATCTTAAGCGGATCAAAAGATTGTTTTGAATACTGGTAGTTAAATTTTCTTTAAAAAAAAAGCTTCAGAAATTCTAGAAAAAAAATTCTTCCCTATATCAGTAACTGTTTTTAATTGAATCGGAAAGTCTACAGATGACAAAAACTAAAGTGGTTTTCCGTTGTGGTCCGTCATATTTTTTTAAATAGAAGTCGGTTTATAGATGAAGAAAATAAAAGACAATTGATCGCCTTCACAAACGTTAATCATTTAATTCTTTTTCAAATAAATTACCAACTAAGTAAATCGGGGTTTATATTTACAAACATTTTGTAAAAACGGTTTCATGAAATGACTGGTCCTCCATTGTTGGGTGCGTGAAAATATCTTCACCAAGTCTTTCTAAAAACTCGTCTGTCTTTTCTGGCAATACCCAACAGCAAACTTCATTCTCTCTTCTTCGATAATTCCAGGACCTGCAGTACTCAAAAATATTTTCTTTTTCTGCCAAAGTTATAAAAGCATCGAGAAATTCTGACTTCTTTAAGCTTCTGAGGAAACAAATATCTTTGAAGAGATCAGTAGAAAAACTGACCACTGAGTCACTGAATTTCAGAATTGGTTTGTATTTATCTAAATCTTCCAGATCAAATGGCTTTTCGATTTCCTTGAAATGAAATCTGTTGGCAACTGCATTGTACTTTCTCATCCAATGCCTTTCTTTCATGTTAAGTTTATAAGAATTGGAAAGAAGAAGGAATATAAGAAGCAACTCCCCATCTGCAAATGAAAAAGGAAATCATTCTTCTTTTTTTGTTAATTAAAGATAACAAGGCTTATTTAACGTATAACAATGTTAAGGCGCAAACAAAATGAAAGTACACTCATGTAAAAATTAGTATCACAGGAAGTAAAACCAAATTATCTTGGACTTGAATGAATCGAGAGAGAGAGAGAGAGAGACTGAGCTATCGAAGATTTGAAAGTATGAAAAAACAAAGGTAAATTATCAAAAGGTTGCTTCATGGAGATGTAAGGAATTTAAATTTTTCAATTCACTTTTAAGCTCCTAATTTTCATTGAGATGCTGATTATATTCAGATTTTTGTGGAAATTAAAATTGATTTATGAAGCAATCTTCAATGTGAAACCTTTTTGTGTGTGTTTATTTTTTTCCAAAGGCACTTGCGGGTGACAAAGTTTTCTTTTTTGCGTCAATAAAGGTCTTTATTTGTAGTGAATTTCCTTTGCAATTCCAGGACTATTAACTTTTTTACTTTTTTTCGTAGCTTTACAATGAAGTTCAAAAATATATTCAAACCACGAGGTCATGTGGTTAAAAAATCTTAAAGAAAAACGAAACGATTGTCACAGCTAAAGTACGTGTAAAAAGGAATCTTCAGTAAAATATTTTCCCTTGAAGTTAACAACAATTATAATTAAGTAGACTTAATTAAGAAATTTAATGAGATTTTATATTGTGTTCAGGGCTTTAGGGCAAAGATGCGAGAGTGCGAATGTGCGAATGTGCGAAGGCGAAGGAGCTAAATGCGAGAAAGCAACGGCGAAGCATGAGGGTGTGAAGGCGAGAGTGCGAATGTGCGAGTGGCCTCAACGAAACACCATAATTTTATGTTTTCATTTTCTCGAATGTGGGGGATGGTTATATAGAAACCTGTGTATTCAACGTAGACGAAAATAAAATGTTTTGTCAATCTTGTTATACTTGTCTTAAGAAAAAATTATCCAACAACATAAAGGGACTATGAAAAATTAATGATAGAAAACTCACTTAAGACTCTGGCCATGGGTCAGGAAAGCATAAATATATATTTGGGGTTAAATGACATATGCCTGGTCATGATGGGGTAATTTTTTTATCAAAATGTTTAGATCAAATAAATGGACTTGGCATGAAATGTCAACTCTGTGATAAGCAATGTTAACTTTAACAAACAAACCTGTATATGTATAAATGTTTTGAAGCATGGCCTCTATATTTCTAAGGTCATGCCCCCTCTGATGAATGCTGAGACAATCTTTACACAAAGGAATATTACACATGGTACAGAAGTATATGTATGGAGTTCTTGGATGCTGTTTGCATTTGATGTCCTGTAAGGGTAGGCCTGCAAAAATGGTATTCAAATTGTTGTAGATATGTATTCATGCCTTCAATATCTTATCTATTCAAAACCAGACTATATGATAAACCAATTATGGGCTCTTTTGGTATTGAATATGGCTTGTTAATCTCCATAAAAAATACTAATTTTGATAAAGTCCTCAATGGTATGGTATTATTCAATATAATGTTTCATGGGCTATTTTCTTTGTCCGAGATTTAACTACAATTAAATAGTAAAATATCTTGAATTTTACAATTATACACTTTTATCTCATAAAAGGGATTGGTTATAAATATCACGAGTATTGCGGAAAAGAACTGACGGGGCTTGCATCTTAATTGTGCATAAACGAAAACATGTTTATTATGTTCCTTTGTTTATTTGTCTGTTGGTTAAGTCCCTCTCGAGAAACTTTCACTCATATGGAGTATTATCCACGTCCCTTAAGTGGATTCGATCCCCACAATATATGGATCAGCTCGTCACTCTTTGACTCATATTAAGCAGATGATCGAAACAATAAACATGAAAAATAAACATGTAGCCGCCCGCATGTCGCAGTGGTACATGTAAGAGCGTCTGCTCTAGAATCACGAAGTAAGGAGTCGATCCTTACGTCGTGATTTCGAATTCCACTATGGAACGTGTCGAGTATAGGACACAATTTGTAGCTCTCCACAGGCAAGTGTCTCCATATGAAAGAAAAATTCTCGAGAGGTAAGTTAAACATCATGTACAATCAATCAAACATAAACATATGAATTCTTGGTTAAACTATCAGATTATTTAGTTTTATGATGATTGATAAGGCAATCTGTTATACATAAACGACTTCAGCGCAAACACAATCAATCACGCGATTCAATTGCTATATTACGTCATAAAACCACCTTAATTACAGCATCACTTACCAGTCAGCATGTCCCCGTGTACACACCTGTACAAATCCACCCTTTTGTTGTTTGATGAGCCAATTAAAAGGAGGTCAGTCTTGAAATCGTAACTTAAACTGAATGGTTTGCCTGTCCCTTGTTGTTGCAGGTGCATTTGCGCCAAAAAGTTACCATCCTTGTCAATCAAATATATAGAGTGGTCGGAGTGATCACACACCAGGATGTTTGACAGTGAATCTGTACAGATTCCGCGTGGTTCCAAAGGTGGTCCTGCGTAGGAAAAACGATATTGCCCACCACGGTCTGTCACCACTAAGGCATCATTGTAAGAGTCACACACAATGACATCTCCATTGCGGTTCTCTGTGATGTAGATGGGTTCATTATAGAGTTCCTGACCTGTGTTGTCGTCGTGCTGTATGGTCTGGACATTTTCTCCTGTGGAGTTATATCGTACTACCTTGCCTGTCCATGTATCAGTATTCTTCATCCCGACCAGCAGGTCTCCAGTGGAGGGGGAACTGTAGATACACTGTGGTCTCCATGGTGTTATGAATTTTACTAATGTAGTCTTTATTCTATTTGTAGACAGTTTTGTAATGTTATACTTCCAGTCTATGTAAATTAAATCACCATTAAAATTGACTGTGTGTATTCCCCATCCAAAACCAAGTATGTCTGTCAGATGATGAAGACCTTCGCCTCTTGTCTTTGACAAGATGAGATTTTTACTATCACTGATCCAGAAGCAGCCTGTTGTAACATGGGAAATATGACCACCACGCTTGATACCTGTCACTCTTACAGATTTCTGTTTAACAAGATTCGCCATCACTTTCAGATGACACTCAATTCTTAATTATCATTTTCTTTGGATTTCTTTTCATAAGATAAATCACATTCTGTGTGTTGATATCCTGTATCAGCATGCTTTTTTCTATATTTAAAGATTAGCAAAAATGCCTTCTATGTTTCATATGAATATCAAAATCACATGACTATGTGCTCATATATTTTGATATGGACTGAAATTTGATATTAAGAACAAAACAGAAATGGATAAAATTACATATATAAATACCTGAAAAGATCCTTACAATGTTTGGTTATACAATCTTTCACGTGATATCTGTAAAAAAATCAATATTTACATACTGATAATTTTTCGATTGAAAACACTGTAAAGACTCTCTGAAGGTTATCATACCATTGACGATACAAACGACAATACAAGTGAGTCGCTAAAAATTATAAAGGGGAAGGTGGATAAGGAAATTAGGTCAGGTTTTAGTTCAATATTATTAAAATGAATTTTCAGAGAAAAAATATTGCGCAGAATAAAGCAAAATCCAACTTTGTCTTGGACCAACTACTTTATACGTCTAGTAATCTTAAAAAAGTATTTGAAACCATTTGACATATTTTGTATTCACTTTGTAAAGACGAATAATAACCCCCATCAAATAATGACTGGGGGTCATTTTTCATCGACAGAAAATGACCCACCCCCACCCGTAGAAAAAGATCATTTCTTATAGAAAAAAGCCCCAGCGATGATTGTTTTATATATGAATCCCATACGAAATTGACCCCCGTTGAAAAATGACCACTTTTAGAGTGATCCAAAATTAAAAAGTTTAAATTGATGCAAAGCACCAAATCGGCCGCAACAAAATATTTTATTTTAGCATTTTAAAGAATTTTCACAACGAATCCATAGGAAAAATGAAAAAAAAAAATAAATGTTTTATATAATCTTTATTTTTTTTCAGTGTGATCAAATCAAGTAAATAAATTCGTTGATATAAGATAGGGCATCCTGGCAAGCCAAAGGTCCGGGATCCTCAGTCCGTTGCATGGTCCATCAGTTTGCAGGGATGTAAATAGGGGAGTATCATCATAGAATTATTTAATCAAATACAAGTGCTACAAGTATCAAAAATGCTTAATTTAGAATGTTGAGAAGGACGTGCAACATGCTGCTATCGTGGATCTTTGTCATTTTATGTGATAATGCTGATGTTCTATCAAATAGGATCATAAAATCGTTGTGTCATTTGCAACTGTAATAATAAATGTTTTTAATGCAATATTTACTAAAGCCAATTTTCTTAAATAGTTGTACACGTTATTTTAGGAACTGTTATGCATATCTGGAAACTCAGTACGTTTTGATTTTATGTCTTATGGAGCTTCATCTTGGAGAGCAGTTAATGCAAACAACCTTTTATAAAATCATAGATTAATAAGGAAATTTAAAAGTGATAACAACCATAAAGACAAAGTATAAAGCGAATTTTCAAACTTTTAGTCGTTAGTTTTATGGTTGTAATCAATTAAGAATTCATTTCATCGAGACAATGAGAAAAAAAAAAACGTCAATGCCCCATGTGCACATTGTAACACAACCAAAACTTCTTGATTTGACACTTGTTTCGCGTCTCACAGAGGAGAACATAAATTTTGCCATTATAATCATTTGGGAAGCGAGGGATGGGTATCATTTAGTGAGCTCGTAGCTCACAGTACCTCTAGATTTGACTGTCTATGGTTTGTTAAGATACTTTATGGGTACATGTGCGAACTATAGACATGTATAATAAAAAGGAATTTTGGTCTTCAATTGATTTTTTCATATATAATTTGCTTCAGTATGAAGAAAACGTTACAAAAATGAAAAATTAATTTTTTTTATTTTATATTAACGTTCTAAAAATATACACAGAATAGAAAAGAAGGGTGGAATAATACAAGATTTAAACTAGAGGTACTGTGAGCACTGAGCTCACTAAGTGATACCCCGCCTCCAATATGATTACATTGGCAAAGTCCATACTTTACTCTGGAGAGCACAAAATGAGCGTCAAATCATAAAGTAAAATAGGAGGTGCACGATAGTATTATATAATAAAACATTTTTGAAAGTATCATTATAATTTATTCATTATTATGTGTAGTAAAGTAAAAGATGCATAATTGCACTATGGAACAAACATTCTGCATGTGAAATTCTCATCAAATTTTATTCAGCGATATAAGAGGGATTGCGGGTAGGAAATGGGTACCATAATGCGTAACAGACTATAGGACATTCCGATCACTAATATAACCTCCCGTTTCTCGAGCGGGGGTATAATACTAGTGATCTAAAATATGACTACATTTTTCTGTCAGAACAATGATTCTCCATCATCGAAAAACAGCGTTCATCTAGAACTTTGGGCTCGATAAATCTTTTACTCCTTTAGATTCTGAATCATCGCATTGATCTTAAAACAACAAAAGCTGTATAATTTAATGAGATCAACATGTCATCAATTTATTCCCAATTTAGCTCAGGTGAGCATTTTGGCCAATAGGTCTCTATTTATTTATTTATTGCCCCCAAAAAATTTCAAGTTTAACCCACAAGGAGGTCATTATTCTACGGGGGTCATTTTTTTCACGTGGGATATGCAAATATTTAAGGTGATAACACTTTTTCTACGGGCAAAAGGGTCATTTTTCGACGTCGAATAATGACCAGGGGTCATTTTTTGCTGAAGAATAATGACCGGGGTTCATTTTTCGCCGTCGAAAAATGACCCCCGGTCATTATTCTATGGGGGTCATTATTCATCTTTACAACGGCAACCGAATGTCAAAGCATTTGTCTGCGGTAATTTTTTAATTAACTTGGTACATGTAGTAGTAATTAGAAAAATCATAATATGACAACTAGTTATATTATACTCTCATGTAAATTAGTTGAATCTGATTGGTGGAGAAACATTTGTTAAAAAACACTATTACCCGCTGAATAATGAAGCCACGCCCTCCAGCGTAGCAACAGTCAACATTGCTTGACGATGGGCGATATTCCAAAAGAAATAGCGACTGCGCAGAATTTATGCGAGCACGGTTCACTGTGATATGTATTTGTATAAAACATTCAGTATAATATAATAAATATTGCATGTAGTTGAGTGTAACATTGAAAATTTTCACCCCTCAAAAACCATTGAGAACCTCAGCTGCGCCTAGGTTGACAATGGTTTTCTTTGGGTGAAAATTTTCAATGTTACACTCAACTACATGCACTATTTATATAGTATTGTAATTTTTATATTTACTACAAAAAAATAATAATTCAATATGACACAAGAATTGTTTGCATAGAATTTTCAAATTGATTTAATAATAAATTCAAATTTTATAAGTAAGTTTTATAACATTGCAGTCTTTCATTTTGTTTAACAGAATTTGGAATAAGAGAGGAAAACCGACCATGGGTTTCCGATGATGGTAACATTTAAGAAATGTTTAATTTAATTAAGTAAGTGTGTTTTCTAGACTCTTTTAGATTTTTAAATGCTATAGAATGCTATGAAGTTTAGCATTTTTAAATTTCATACGTCACAAAAGGTAAAAATCAATACTGTGATATATATACATAGTACCTACATGTACTTTTAAAACATAACAATATACAGTCAATCCATTTGCCACAAATGGCCACATGTAGGCAATAGGTTTAATATTTTACAGATGTGATAAAAAATGCTTTCTTTTGACGCAAATTTTTTAGCATTGCTTTTCTAAATAAAATATTATGTATTATTAATCAAAAGAAATGCTTTATCTACGTTCTAAGCTAAACATCTGAAAACAATGTCTGAATTCATTTGCACACATGAAGAGATCTATCAGTCGTATGAATGATTACATGTACTTGCCAGTCTGGAGTTTTTAACAAATTCCATAGTGATCTGAATCTGCAAACTACTTCTTCATCCCGGAGTACAATTATCTACTTCATAAAAACATTTAAATGTTGCTAAGATATTTGCACAGATCTTAAAACCATTTTTTTTTTCAAGTAATTTAGCTACCCAAACATGACTTTAAAATCTATACATGCATTGTTTTCAGAGAATGCGTATTGATCAGACGATGCAGTTGAGAGCTAAAATGCCGGCTTATAAAATTGCATAGAACGGAAAGGTGTGCAATAGAAATATACTAGTACTAGTCTGACTGAAATTCATTATTCAAGAGAAGCTTAAAAGAAATTAAGGAGGTATAAGGGGGAAAGTTAAACAAAAGTTCCAACACATTGTAGTTTAGTATTACATGAATAAAAAGTATTGTTCAGCTTTGTTTATATTTACAGACATTGTTTAAGGAACTTTAACAAAAAAATTTCCAAAAAAATTGATTCATCTTAAATAAAACTCATACGCGTCGTTCGGCCAAGATGTTGTATTTAATTTGTAATATGTTGTATTTAATTTGGAAAATGTTGCTAAGATATTTGCACAGATCTTAAAACCATTTTTTTTTCAAGTAATTTAACTATCCAAACATGACTTTAAAAATCTATACATGCATTGTTTTCAGAGAATGCGTATTGATCAGACGATGCAGTTGAGCGCTAAAATGCAGGCTTATAAAATTGCATAGAACGGAAAGGTGTGCAATAGAAATATACTAGTCTGACTGAAATTAATTATTCATGACAAGCTTAAAAGAAATTAAGGAGGCATAAGGGGGAAAGTTAAACAAAAGTTTCAACACATTGTAGTTTAGTATTACATGAATAAAAAGTACTGTTCAGCTTTGTGTATATTTACAGACATTGTTTAAAGAACATTAACAATAAAACTTTAAAAAAAAATTGATTCATCTTAAATAAAACTCATACGCGTCGTTCGGCCAAGATGTTGTATTTAATTTGGAATATATATTTTTAAGATGCTACAATGTAGAATAAAAAAATCTGAAAGTGGAATACAAACTAAAAAAAAAATTAGATTTTTTTTTTTACTTCTTTTTTTTTGAATTGCTCATTTCTACAAATCGTCAACGGTGACGATAAAAAAGAATTAATCTAGAACTGAACATGTTTGTCTATTTTCAAAACTAAAATCCTTGCCAGTGAGGTACCCTTGCATATATTATAGTAATACAGCGATGCAAATAGTTCTTTAAATACATGATACAAAACTTTCTATCGGTTCATTGGGTGTACTGGTTTATTCCCTGAACATCTACTCATTATAACAATTATTTAATTATCACTTTCAATTAATAGGCCCTCTAAGGGGTACAGGTAAAGTTTACCTGTGTTGTCTTGATGTGATTAAATACTTTAATATTTACTGGTAAAATTTTGTCAAGTTCAAATTCAGTTTACTCACCAAACTAGAATATTTTATATATACAGAGTTCATTAATACATGTACCTTAAATAAATTTAAGATTAAATACTTGATATATGTAATTGAAAACACTGAAGAAATATTTCTACATATGATAAATATTCTTTTTTTATTTAAAAAGACTTTTAACATTCGAAAAAGAAACATTACTACAAAAGACATGTTGATAAAATTTTGACAACTTATCTTAAAGATATTTTCAAAAATCCAAATTAATTTTGGGTGGGTGCGGGGTGGCTAACATTTAAATAAATAAAGTTTTAAAAAATATTCCTTTTATACGCTTCTTGACACATTTATACTGGACATGAATTATTGTTAAATTCTAGTGTTATGATGCAAATTCATAAAGATTTCGAAATTATCTATTGTTATGATATTAATTATAAAATTTATACAGCTTTGAAATCGCGGTTCAAACTTGATTTTAAAAATTATCTATAGCAAAAATCATTTTTATTTAATAAGATATATATTGGAAAGAAATACAAAATATGATTTATAGATTTTTCATGTTAAAGATATTCCTGTTTTTAAAAAATGCTAATTATTTATTCAGCAGAATTTTATCTAAATGATCTTTGAGACATTATTGTGAAAAATATGTCTTAGTATAGAAACTAAGGTTGGATTTTTTAAGGAGTTCTACGGTTGCCGTTGATAAAGGTACAATATTAACATCTAATAAAACATGTCAAGAAAAGCCAGATAAGTGGTGTTTTTAATTGTTGCTCAAATTATTTATGAAAAATATAAACCAATGGATGAAATCTTCAAAAAATAATTATAAAATTCTGCTGTATAATTCCCCTTTAATAAATACAGGTATAGTTAATTCATAAATGTAAACTCTACCTGCACCCCTTAGAGAGCCCCTTAATTGAGTGTGATAATTAGATGTTTGTTTTGTCCAGTAGACGTTCAGGAACACACCAGTGTCGCTTACTCTGGGAAATGGAACACGAGGGCTGATACACTTCAACATTTCCTTGATATTTTTTTTTTCATTTAATGAAATTGAAAAAAATGTAATATTGACATTCAATATGCAATTTAAATGTATGTTTGAGCTTTGCATGTGTAAAACTTATTAAGATCGGAAGAAATTAATATTAAATTGAAATAATTTAATTCGGATCTCTTTTTCCTGTATGCATGTAAAACATGAAAACATTTTATTCACTACAAAAAGAAATGCGTTCATTCACCTGAATATGTTGAAACTTTTCTTCGATGCATTCTATTGTAAGAATAAAACCAAATAGCTTTACAGAAATGAAATATGGAAGAGCTTTAATCGATTTGGTATTTTGCGTTAAGTTTTATTGTTCAAGTAATCAGAATTAAACTAAAAAATATTTTAGAATATACTAGAATTTGTTTTTTTTTTAATTTCTTCGACTTTTATCTAAACTAAATATATTTAGCATTACAATAAAACAAATTTTGATTCACTGCTTCTAACAGTAAAACGATGAAAATGAAGTAATTTGCTAACAATATCCTAAATGATTTCCTAATTCAGCTTCTGATTAATGGAGTTAAAAAACAATTTATAAACAATTAAATTTAGTCAGTTTTTGCTATATAATTTCTAATACCACTTTGAACACGTCGTAATATATCAAGAAATGAATACCTTGAAACATGAAGTTCTCTTCCAAAAAAAGTCAGAAAAGTAATGCTGAACAAAGGAAATCAGAGATGTAGCATTGGGTTACGATATTTTACAAAGTTTTCATTCTGAAAACAGGAAATATATCAGAATCAGGTTATATACAGCGTAGTTCGAAAGTCGTATATATATAGTGAACTTCACGAAAAGTGAATTAATGCATGATGCAAAGGTGTTTACTTTTTATATAACACATTTAAGATCAAATATATGGCAGATTAATGGCCCTCATACCATCTGGTTGACCTGGCTGTGTTGATCCTGTGTTGATCCTACATTTAGTGTATAGTTGTGCAGGCTTTATGGTTTATTTTTACTTTTGATCCTACCTTTAGTGCTTGGAAGAGCATGTTTTGTGGTTTATTTCTACATGTGATCCTACCTGAAGTGTCTGGCTGAGCAGACTGAATGATTCTTGTAGTTGTGTTCCTACCTTAACTGTCTAGTTGTGCATTATGGCTGATTTGTTTATTGTGCTCCTACCTTTTCTGTATGATTGTGCCAGCTGGAGGATTTTATTCGTTGTGTTCCTACCTTTTCTGTATGGTTGTGTAGATTTGATGATTTTTCAGTTAGCTGTGCTCCAACCTATACTGCCTGGTTGTGCAGGCTGGATGATTTTTAAGTGGTGTTCCTACCTTTAATTCCTAATTTTGCAGGCTGGATGATTAGTTGTTGTGCTCATGGTCATACCTTAAGTGTCTAATTTTGCATCCTGTATGATTTTTTTAGTTGTGTTCCTTCCTTTACTGTCTGGTTGTGCAAGCTGTGTGATTTTTTAGTTGTGTTCCTACCTTTACTGTCTGGTTGTGTAAACTGTATGATTTTGTTTAAATTTTGTTTCTACTTTTACTGTCTAGTTGTGTAGACTGGATACTTTTTTTTAGCTGTGTTCCTACCTTTACTGTCTGGTTGTGCAGGTTGTATGATTTTTTAAAATTTTGTTTCTACTTTTAATGTCTAGTTGTGCAGACTGTATACTTTTTTAGCTGTTTTCCTATCTTTACTGTCTGGTTGTGTAAACTGTATGATTTTTTAGATGTGTTCCTACTTTTACTGTCTGGATATGCAAGCTGTATGATTTTTCAATTGTGTTTCTACTTTTACTTTCTGGTTTTGCAAGCTGTATGATTTTTAAAGTGTGTTCCTACCTTTACTGTCTGGTTTTGTAGGCTGTATGAGTTTTTTAATTGTGCTCCGAACTTTAATGTAGGGATCTGCACGCTGTATGATTTTAGTACTGTTCCGATCTTTACTGTCTGGTTGTGCAGGATAAATAAATTTTTTTGCTGTGCTTTGATCTTTACTGTCTGGTTGTGTAGGCTGTATGATCTTTTAGTAGTGCTCTTACTTTAACTGTCTGGTTGTGCAGGTTGTATGATTTTTTTTTTAAATTTTGTTTCTACTTTTACTGTCTAGTTGTGCAGACTGTATACTTTTTTTAGCTGTGTTCCTACCTTTACTGTCTGGTTGTGCAGGTTGTATGATTTTTTAAAATTTTGTTTTTACTTTAACTGCCTAGTTGTGCAGACTGTATACTTTTTTAGCTGTGTTCCTACTTTTACTGTCTGGTTGTGCAGGTTGTATGATTTTTTTTTAATTTTGTTTCTACTTTTACTGTCTAGTTGTACAGACTGTATACTTTTTTAGTTGTGTTCCTACCTTTAATGTCTGGTTGTGCAGGTTGTATGATTTTTTTTTAAATTTTGTTCCTACCTTTACAGTCTGGTCATGCAGGCTTTATTATTTTTTTTTGTTGTTCTCCCACCTTTACTGTCTGGTTATGCCGGTATGTATGATTTTAATAGTGTTCCGACCTTTATTGTCAGGTTGTGTAGGCTATATGATATTCTTTATTTGTGTTCCTATCTTTACTATCTGGTTTTGCAGGCTGGTTGATTTTTATGCCTCCGTAAACGAAGTTTCGGGGATATATAGTTTTTGTTGTGTGCGTCTGTCTAGCTGTCTGTCTGTCTCTCTGTCTGTCTGTTTGTCCGCAAAAACATTAACCTTGCCCATAGCTTTTAATTTAGTGAAGCTATGATTTTCATAATTCACATGTGTATTTCTTGTGACAAGACTTTTCTTTGGGTATCACCAAATTTGACCTATTGACCTTGACCTTGGACTTTGAACCACTTTTATACTTAAAAAAAACAAACCTTTTTCTTTGGTCATTTCTTTTGAACAGTAGACGCCAGGGCATTTATACTTCACATATGTATTTTTTGAGGCAAGATCTTTCATTGAATACCACCAACCTTGACCTTTTGACCTTGCTCTTGAAGATTTTCGTACTTATGAAAAAACTTTAACCTTGGCTAGAACTTTTCAAAGGTAAGGGATGGAGCTTTCATACTTCACATATGTAATTCTTGTAAGAAGATGCTTTATTGAATACAAAGAACTTTGACTCTTTGACCTTGTCCTTGGAGTTTGAGCTACTTTAAAAAACAGACCTTTACCATATATTTGAAAGGGTAAGAGATAGTGCTTTCATACTTTATTTATATAATCCTTTTGACAAGACCTATCATTTCATATCAAGACCTTTTACCCTTTGACCTTGACCTTGGAGTTTGACCTACTTTTAAAAGATTTCAACCTTGGCCATAACTTTTGAACAGTTATGTCTAGGGCTTCCATACTTCACATATTTATTCTTTGTAGAAAGACCGTTTATAAGTTACCTATAACCTTGACCTTTTGACCTTGACGATTTCCGGACTTATGGAACAAACATTAACATTGGCAATAACCTTTGAACAGTTAGAGCTAGGGCTTTCATACTACACATGTATTCTTTGTAGCATGACCGTTTATTAGATACAAATAACCTTGACTTTTTGACCTTGACCTTGGAGAATTCCGGACTTATGAAAAAACCATCAACCTTGGCAGTAACTTTTTAACGGTAAGGGCTAGGGCTTTCATACTTCACATATGTAAATCTTGTGACAAGGCCTTTCATTGAATACCAACCTTGACTTTCTGACCTTGATCTTGGAGTTTGACCTACTTTTAAAATCTTTTTAACCTTGGCCATAACTTTTGAGCAGTAAGGACAAGGGCTTCCATACTTCATATATGTATTTGTGGCAAGACCTTTTATTTGATACCAATAACTCTGACCTTCTTACCTTGATTTTGAAGAATTCTGTACTTGTGAAAAAACTTTAACCTGGTAACTTGGGAACAGATGGTGATAGGGCTTTCATATTACACAATTGTATTTCCAGTTAGGCTAGTTGATTTTTTAGTAGTGTTCCTACCTTTACTGTCTGGTTGTGCAAGCTGTATGATTTTTTAGTTCTGTTCCTACCTTTACTGTTTAGTCGTGCAGGCTGGTTGATAAGAGTTCCTACCTTTACTGTTTCGTTGTGCAGGCTAGATGATTTTTAGTTATGATCCTACCTTTATACTGTCGAGTTGTGCATGCTGTATGATTTTTTTGTTTTCTTTCTACCTTAACTGTATGGTTGTGCAGGCTGTATTATTTTAGTTGTGATCCTAACTTTATATCTGCTTATCTAGAAGGTCACAGTTCTAAATCTTTCTCATTATAGGTTTTCTACAGTCAAGCTTTTCTACTTCAGTGCAATGGCCCAAGAATTTAAAAGAAATAAAAACATTTAAAAAGTGACACATCGTATAACCAACCCCAAATTCCAATATTTTGAAGTTAACTCTTGCTTTGATATGGAAAAACACATTAAGGACAGATGATACAAAGAAACTTTTGTCAAAAAAATTGAAAATAACAACTTGGGTCATGTTCAAATGAATAAAATAAATAACTTTCACCGCATAGTTTTTAATTTTTTATTCAAATTTGCACAAAAATGGAATTTGAAGTAAAAAATATTTGTATACATTAATAAGGATGGTTTCAGAAGGGCAGACTTTTGAACATCGTAGAAAGTTTACAATTTTATATTCTAGAAAATTATTATTTGCAGCATTTGCAATGAAATAAGGCCAAAAAATGTTAACCAATCCAGGTATCCATTTTTTGTTTGTATTATATGTCCTTAAGGTAGGATTCATCTCCCATTTCTTGTTGTATTTAAAAATTAATAAAATTTTGCACAGAATCAGGGAGGACAATATCACTAAGTGATGGTATCAGTGAGTTGGCTCAAATCTGTACTTCGATTTGAAGCATTTAAAAGCCAACATAGTTCTGGTATGTGTGAAAAATCTTATTTATTTGATATATTTTCAAACTTTAGTCCCTTATTATTAATTTAACCTACATTTGAAAATTTCGTCTAGTTTGTGATTGCGTAAAAATTATAACTAAATTCAATGTTCTAATATAATTTTGAGAATCAGAAAAGAAGATATTTTCATATGCCACCATTCCTCCAAAAACATAGTCCCATGTACTTTGAATATTCCATCTAGTCAGAAACCAGAGAAGAATCCTACCTTAAGTTGAATTTAATTTGACAAAATCTGGGAGCACTGCAAGAACCTGTTTATAAGTAAATTTTCTCCTTTTCTCAACAGTATACAGTTATATATAAAAAATGTGTCCTATTAAAAATTGCATTATGTTATCACTATAAATACATAATATTTCAAACATTTATATTTTTTGGCTTTGAGCTCTGCAAATTGCACAAGTAGTATATGTATCACAAACAGTGGCCTGCTGAAGTAGTATCTCTTTAATAAGATATCTGACTTATTATTCACACACATTTTATAATTCTTAGATGAATAATTTTTATGTGCATTCATCGGTCAATCAGTGTTGATTTAATGTAGAACTTTTCCACTGTTTCTCATAAAAATGGTGTGCTTGTCTGTGTCAATCACTGCAGTTATCCAAGAATATCCACCATTATTAATCAATCCAAGTATAAAAGTTATTATACATGAAAAAATGGCTCCTCCTCCCAAAGGTTGGCGTATGTTGGAACTCCCAAAGTTAGATAATGGACAAAAGCTAAAAGAAAATTAAAATGTTTAAATATAGTTTATATGAAAAAACTTACATACTGAAATCAAGCATGAAATATATAATGTTCAAATTTTATTAAATCTTTTGTCCACATCGGAGTAATTTTTTCACATCACTCACTTGTAAAACACCTACTCTAGGGGCCATTATTTGAACAGACTGAAATTTGCAATACATGATGCTATATCCATATAAATATGAATTGATCATGACTTTGCTGTTCTTCAGAATTTTTTTTCTAGATGTATACCTCCCAGGTATATGAAGTTATAGTTGCGGCCTCCCGACCCACATACCCCTTAGTTATGATTTGATCAAACCTGAATGTATAAACTGTAGAATGTATAAACTGTGGAATGAATCTTTCACAAAGTTAGATTGGCTATTTCATTGAATAAGACCTTTAAGACAACTAAAAGTTAATGAAATTACATGAAATTTGCAAAAAATGTCTATTAGCTATTTATCTTTCATATCCTAGCGCATCAAAATTTATTTTTGTACCTAAGGGATGAAAAATGAAAAAAAAACTCTTCTAGCATAATACAGGAACCACCAGGCCTGAAGGGCATAAAACTTAGACGAGCCCACTTTTGTCCCAGCCTCAGTTTTCCACTAAATATTCCTTTGATAAAAGTGAGACTGAGATCAAAAGTGATTTCGTTTAATAAGTTTTATGGCCCCCAGGCCAAGAGCTGAAGCAGTGAGATGAAGTTTCTATTACCCGGGCCAAGTGAAGTCCAGCCAGTCGACACCTACATGGAAGCTGTGTCAGATGACCCAATTCAAAATTATACAAAGTAGTCTTCACCAAGGAAAGACTGCTAAATTGTGGAACAATGCATTTAAAGAGCACTCACTGAAGTTTCCAAACTGTAATGACCATTCACTGGACTGGTATCAGCATGGGGAGGAAAAACAAGGCCTCGCATGGATTATTTCCATCCAATGTAAGAAGTGCCAATATACCATTTACAGGGAAAAGCTCTATGAAGATGTGAAAAGATCTGGAAGGGGTCGAAGAGTTGCACGGCTAAATGTGACCATGGCTTGGGTACCACAAGTAGAAGGTAAAAGCATGACTTCTTGGTGCTAATGTTAAAACAGCAACATCCACCAACATGCAACAATCTGTAACAAAGTATGGAAAATTATCACAAACATGAACAAAACTATAAAAAAAAATAATGCAGAACATTCAAGAACTTATTGAATCCAAAGTCTCTGACAAGACTGTAGCTCTACTGGTTTAAACTTTTAATGAAGGAAGAGAAAAGTAGCTTGATACTTTGCAACAGCAATAAATTAAAAATTGATCATTGGTTTAGTCATTTTCTTGGCAAGATTTATTGAAATCAAACTAAAACTGTAGGAGGAGTATCATTTTGAAAAATTTTTAAAGAAATTTCTCTTCTAAGCAACCATGGTAACAATATTAATCGAAATCTAAAACCAATAAAAAGAATCAAAGAATCAAGTATTTTAGCGTAGTCCACTTGTTTGCCAATTTATATTGAAACAAGACCAAAACTATAGGAATTTTGAAGTTATTTCAAAGAAATTTCTATTTCTATTTACCATGGCAACACCATTCATTGAAACAAAAACAGATAAATAGAATTATGAATCTTAGTGTAGTCTACTTGTGTGCCAAGTTATACTGAAATCAGACCAAAACTTTTGGAGGCGTAGCATTTTGAAAAATTGTTTACAGACAGACAGATGGACGGATGATGGACACCTTACCATTGCATAAGCTCTTCTAGTCTTTGACCAGTAGAGCTAAAAATGTGGACTTACTTTCTGTTACCTTCACCAGAGCAGAGGGAGATGCCCTATATAATATAGCTACTTTCGGTGCCATTTAGGAAACCCCATACCAAGCTACCACCCAAGTGACTTGTACACCGTAAGTGAAAATGTCACTCAGAGGAAAAATGTTGTTGATGACAATGTTCTGTGGGAGAAAGTCACATACCTGAGAAACAAAGAAAAGGAAGTTACCTGTCCAGGACAGGAAGACTGCACTGCAACCATTCCTCCTGAGACCACCATTGGAGATGAGAAGTGATGACCGTCCACTAGTCATATCCCATTTCACCAGTGATGGAGACAGTGCCGCTTCATCTGGTACATCTGAAAAACAAGGACATGTGATTGAAAAGTAATAGTAATAGTAATATAAAATTTATATAGCGCTCTAAAAGTGTCTTAAAGACTTGCATTATTTCTTTGACTCTCAAAGAAAACAGACTCCTAAGGCTCCCTTCAGCAGTCATATGTTTCCAGGAAGAACCAAATCCATTCGAGTATCCATGCAAAAATACTTAGGAGATTTATAGGTCTGGGCAAAATCATCAATATTTTAATATATTGCAATACGATGACAAATTTGTATTGCAATGCGTTTTTTTAATATCGATATCACCGGCAAAATGCTTAGACTAAGGAATTTTATCATCAGATATAAAAATGAATGTTAGAAAGGTTTGCTATGATGCCAAACAGTACGAAAGAAGCTATTTTATGGGTGTATTTCAGAGCATAACTTTAAAAAATCAACAATTAAGGTTTTTTTCTTTTGGTTTCTTACCACAGATTTGTACATTCTGCATATAAATTAAAGTTAACATAATAAGAAAATGCCATTTTATTTTCATTGTAAAATATTGCAATACATATCACAATAGAATTAACAAGAGGTCCAGGGACCACATTACTCACCTAAGCACATCGGCTAGGAAAAAGCACATGAATTTTACTACTAATTGAGAATGCCTACATATCAATACAGCATATGACTTGACTTCACTGTTCTTGATAAAAAGATTTTTTTAAACATTTAGTTTCTATATATTACTTCATAATAATTTGATTCCCCATTGTTTCCCACCATACCCCAGAGGGCCATGATTTGAACAAATTTAAATCCTCAATACATGAGGATGCTTACTGTGATGATGAATGTCAATATGACTAAACATAGCTTTTCTGTTCTTGGGATTTTCCCCTTTATTTTTCTAAGTAAAAATTTAATCCACCATTGTAGCCCCACCTTACATTGGAGGTTTATGATATGAACAAATTCAATTCTACACTACCTGATAATGCATCCATATAAACACAAGTATCACTAATTATGGCTTTGCTATTCTTGGGGAGAAGATTATTTTCAAATATATTAAATATAAAACTTGGACCCCCATTGTGGCCCCACCCTATCCTTGGGGATCATGATCCGAACAAACCAGAATCTTCACTACCTGAGGATGACTCCATATTAATATCACTTATCCTGGCTTTGAAGTACTTGAGAAGAAGATTTAAAAAGATTTCCCAATATATTCCTAAGTAAAACTTTGATCAGCCATTTTGGCCCCACCCTACCCCTGGGCGTCATGATTTGTACAAACTATACTACCTGAAGATGTTTTCACATGAGTTTCATATTTCCTGTCTCAATGTTTCTTGAAAAGATGATTTTTCCTATGTATTCCTATCTAAAAATTTGATCGGCCATTTTAGCCCCACCCGACCCCAGAGGGTCATGGTTTGTACAAATTTTAATCTACACAACCTGATGATGTCTTCACATGAGTTTCATATTTCCTGTCTCAATGTTTCTTGAAAAAATGATTTTTCCTATGTATTCCTATTTGAAATTTTGATCGGCCATTTTAGCCCCACCCGACCCCAGAGGGTCATATGGTTTGTACAAATTTTAATCTACACAACCTGATGATGTCTTCATATGAGTTTCATATTTCCCGTCTCAATGTTTCTTGAGAAGATGATTTTTCCTACGTATATTCCTATTTAAAATTTTGATCGGCCATTTTAGCCCCACGCGACCCCAGGGGGTCATGGTTTGTATCAATTTTAATCTACACAACCTGATGATGTCTTCACATGAGTTTCATATTTCCTGTCTCAATGTTTCTTGAAAAGATGATTATTCCTATATATTCCTATGTAAAATTTTAATCGGCCATTTTGGCCCCACCTCACCCCCGAGGGGTCATGGTTTGAACAAAATTGAATATACAATACCTGAGTCTGATTTCACATGAGTTTCATATTTCCTGTCCAAATGGTTCTTGAGAAGATTTTTTCCCATATATTCCTATGTAAAACTTTGATAAGCCACTGTGGCCCCACCCTACCCCCGGGGGTCATGACTTGAACAAACTTGAATCTAAACTACCTGAGGATGCTTCCACTTGAGTTTCTTCTTACCTGGCCCAGTGGTTCTTGAGAAGAAGATTTTTTAACGATAGGCCCACGGGCCTTATAGGTCACCTAAATATCATGTAACAATTTTCCAACAATTGAATTTGGTTCAAACCAGAGGCCATGAAATTCAGAATTTTCATCATTGCTTATCATAATTATAAACTTAGCATGCTTACTCTATTTACTTAATACCCAGAGGTAGAAAAGAGTAACAAAGAGAAAATAGACTTCCACTTCAAACCAGTTGTGCACCCCACCCCAATGAACCAATAACCCTGGGGCCACATATTTCCAAAATTTTGGAAATTTTACCATAAAATCGTTGATTAATAACTAAAAAGCAGATTTTAAAGCATTAATTTATTTTCAATCTATGTACTCCCCCCCCCTACCCTCACCCGATAACCCTGACCCAGGGGGCATGAAATTAACCATTTTGTTAGATGCAACTTTCTACATCATAAAAATATATACTTGTATCATTGGCATAATACTGTTAATCACTTTTTATTCCCGAGAACTTTATTTTTGCGTAATTACGCGAGACAATGAGCTCGCGAAAAAAAATTTCATTCTCGTGTATACATTGTAATAGATTACCTTAAGATTTTATTGAGAAGTAACAATAATTCGTGAAAATTATGTCTCGCTAATAAAGAGTAAATGAAAATCTCGCGAAAATAAGATATTGAGAAAATTTAGTGATCTACAGTACCCAGGTGCAAAGGAAAAGATTTTGAAAGAATAAATCTATTTTCACTATATAATCAAAAGAGCCCCTTACACCAATTGGCAAAACCCCTGATACAGGGGCCATGAAATTCACAAATTTGGTTGAGGCACTCTTGCTCACTATAACTACATGTATATACTAAGTTAGTTTATTTAATACCCAGGAGCAGAGAAAAAGATTTTCAAAGATTTAACGTATTTTCACTATGTAATCAATAGAGCCCTAACAACAGAATCCCTGACCCTGGGGCCATAAAGTTCATAATTTTGGAAGAGGCACTCTTGTTCATCATAATTATGTATTTAGTTAGTTTATTTAGTACCCGGGAACAGAGAAGAAGATTTTCAAAGAATTAATGCATTTTCACTATTTGATCCATAGAGCCCCGCCCTAACACCAGAACCCCTGACCCTGGGGCCATAAAATTAAAAATTTTAGAAGATGTACTCTTGCTCATCATAACTTTATACTTATTGAGTTTATTTAATACCCAGGAGCAGAGAAGAAGATTTTCAAAGAATTAATGCATTTTCACTATATAATCAATAGAGCCCCGCCCTAACAACAGAACCCCTGACCCTGGGGCCATGAAATTCACAAATTTGGTTTAGGCACTCTTGCTCACTATAACTACATGTATATACTAAGTTAGTTTATTTAATACCCAGGAGCAGAGAAAAAGATTTTCAAAGATTTAACGTATTTTCACTATGTAATCAATAGAGCCCTGCCCTAACAACAGAATCCCTGACCCTGGGGCCATAAAGTTCATAATTTTGGAAGAGGCACTCTTGTTCATCATAATTATGTATTTAGTTAGTTTATTTAATACCCAGGAACAGAGAAGAAGATATTCAAAGAAATAATGCATTTTCACTATAAAATCTATATTGCCCCACCCCAGCACTAGAACCCCTGACCCTGGGGCCATAAATTTAACAATTATGGTAGAGGACTCAATGTTCATTACATTCATGCCAACAGTTTGCCTGCTTGATGTATAGGAGTAAAGAAGATTTTTTAAAGATTTCATTAGTTTTAGTTGTTTTGGCCCCACGTACCTCTCAGGCCCCAGGGGGTGGGGACCATAAAAATCACAATATTTTTCCCACCACCCATAGATGCTGTATACAAATTTGGATGAAATCAGTTCAGTGGTTTCAGAGAAGAAGCTGAAAATGTTCAAATGTTAACACATGACACACGACGGATAGCAACAGGTCACCTGAGTGACTCAGGTGACCTAAAAATGCCATTAATTTTTCACTAATTCATAATTATCTCCCCTTGGAAGAGGGCTTGGCCCTTCATTTGTATAAATCTGAATTCCCTTCAGCTAAGGATCCTTTGTGGCAAGTTTGGTTGAAATCGGCCAGTGGTTCTTTGGAAGGAGATGAAAATGTGAAAAGTTAACGACGACGAGTACAACGTCAATGACGATGACGAGAACAAACAACAGACAAATTGTGATCAGAAAGGCTCACTTGAGCCTTTGGCTCAGGTGAGCTAAAAATATCGCAGTGTATCAAAATACGAAATCTCTGTCCAATACCCAGCCCTAGCGATTTACTTTTGATTAAGCGGGCCATGTCCACTGCTGTTGGTTTTCTCATTTAAAAAGCTGCAGCTCCCAAGGACAGTGTGGAAAGTACTGTCAACTTTATTCCTTTTTCTGTTGTGGACTGTAAAACAATAAAAGGAAATCATGTTGCCTAGTGACTTTGAATTTAACATGATAGAAGAAGACAAATGTTTGTTAAAAGACTATATAAATTTGATTTTAGGTCCATGTAATCTTGAGAGAGTTAACCATCGTATTACTTGTTCATCAAAATCTGCATCTGTGAATATGGCATATTTAAACCAAATCCAAAATGTTTTACAAGAAGTAGAAATTTTGAAAGTAGAATCATAAAGTTGTGCTCTCACTGAAAAGGGGTCAAGGAACCTCATTATTGGAACTTTGTGAACTGAATGGGCGCCTGTTACAGGATCAGAGTAAAATGGTCCATCGTCTACAGCAAATTAACCTTGAAATGAAACAAAAAATTTGTTAAAATATTACTCTCAAAGAAAATAATATACCGGTAGATCTAAAAGATATGAGCTGTACTAAAAAAAATTTAAAGACATATACAGTAAATCACCAATGGGCCAAAATTAAAAAGAGGCCCACGGGCCATATCGCTCACCTGAGCAACTAGCTAGTTAAAAGCAAAAATCAGTTCAGTATTTAAGTTTAAATATAAAAGTGGGTTCGAGGGAGGAGGGGGGATTTGAAAAAACTTAAATCTACACTTCCTAAAAATGCTTTTGAATCTATATGGTTAATATGACACATAATGACTTTGTTGTTTACTGTTATGATCTACTTTAATGACGCTTTTAAATTGATGATCAATCATGGCTTTGTGAAGAATTTTAACGATTTTTCCCATGTGTACCTATATAAAACTCTGATACCCCTTCTGGCACACTCTACCCCGGGGTTCATGGTTTGAACAAGCTTAAATCTACACTACCCGAGGATGCTTTCATATAACTATGACCAATTACAACTTTGCTGTTCTCAAGAAGATTTTTTCTATGTAATCCTAATTTGATCACCCATAATGGTCCCACCCTTGCCCAAAGGGACATAATTTGATGCTTTCATTTAAAGAATCATTTTAAGTTTAGTGTGAGTTATTGGTGTGTGAATCACACGCACTGACTTGTCACGTAGGCATATTTCACGAAGAGCGCTAGGGCTTCATGAAAATATGCATAAGGGCAAGTCTGTGTGATTCACACACCAATAATTAACATTAAACTTAAAAACATTAATTTTACATTATTTACATTTTACATGTTTGGAAGAATCAAAAATGTACTCAATATTTTAATTTCTCGCCGCCCTATATATCATTATACTTTTACTAAAGTCGTTGTAGCCTTATTGTAATGTCACCTTAATGCATGCTTCTCCGTGTATATTTCTACGCGCGAGTATACACAAAAATGATATTCAAATCAATTTCACAACTGGCTTAGTAGAAAAAAAACAGTGAATGTAAATATATAACTATGACCATGCATGAATCATGGCATTGCTGTCTTTGAGAAAAAGTTTATTAAAACTTTTTCCCTTTTATTCTTAAGTAAAACTTTGATCAGCCATTGTGACCCCACCCTTCCCCTCGGGGCCATGATTAGAACAAACTTTAATCTACACTATATGAAAATGCTTACACAATAGTTTCATTTTTCCTGGACCACTGGTTCCATTATAATATCTTTAAAAGATACCATTAATTTATCACTAATTTATAATTATCTCTCCTTAGAAGAGGGTGTTGCCCTTCATTTGAACAAACTTGAGTCCCCTTTATCTAAGGATATTTTGTGGCAAGTTTAGTTGAAAATGGCCAAGTGGTTCTTGAGAGGAAGATGAAAATGTGAAAAGTTTAAGACAACAACGACAGACAACGGACAAATTTTGATCAGAAAAGCCTCCGGCTCAGGTGAGCTAAAAAGGAAGTTGGAAGACTGTTAAAATGGGGGTTTTGATGCTGTGTATTTAATTTCAATGAATAAAATTTGAATTTAATACATTATTTTTTGTCTTGCTATATTTTTTTAACAAATTCAAAATACCATTTGGATACAAGTTGACACTTCACAGTTGAAACACCATGATGAAAGTTGAAAAAGAAATTAAGAAGAAATACAATTATCAAAAGAAATTGACAGTATACCTGTAATTTGCCCTACATTGGCAAAGATAATTTTGCTTGGCTTTTTCTTTGAATTAGACATCAAAATCAATATTTAAATAATTTCAAATTTGAAATATGTTCTACTTAAATACATGCAGTATTACTTGTCCATCACTGTAGAGCTAAGGATCTGTTGCTGAAGAAATGGACAGTGACTGAAAACTTAATGTTCAATTGCAGCATGTTGATCCCCAAAATTTATTACTAAAAGTCATTTGAGGATTATTTCATCAATATTGGTTGGAATACCAAAGTGTAAATCTTAAAGTGACCTTGACTTTTTCATCATTTTTTTCCCTCTACATTGTAAGCATTGACATGTCTAAAAGGGATAAGAAAAAACAAAATAGTGCCTCGTCGTGTTATCACAAGTTCGAATCTCACTGTGGGACTTGGAAATGAGTCGTTCTAATTTTGCAGTATAATCAGAGATTCTGCATCTCATTCATCGTCACAAACCACAGCCAAAATGTACTATCCTGTCCCATTCTGGCCATGGTTATATGAGTAGAGAATATTTCGTAGCTCATTAAATTATTGACCAACGCAAGTAAAACATACTCGAAAAATGAACTTTGACATGACTTTTCAACACCCAGTCGCAGTTTATGAATTTATGTGATCATTAGCATCAAATAACTTTTTTAAACTTTGCCGCCACTTCCGATCGCATAATGTTTCACAAACACATCTTGTTTCAAGACTATTTTTCTACTATCGTGGGATCATATGCAAGAAGTTTGAATCACGAAATAATCTTTTTGTTCAAAGCAGGTGTGTTCAACATGTTAGTTAACCATCTTGATCATCATCGAATATAACTGAAAGTAGATGTTTAACAGGGACGTAACATACCACTAGACATTCTAGTTATGTCACGTACAAAGATAGAAACCTGCCCCCTGTACTTTTATTGTCATCTTGTATCTACAGTCCCTGTCAATTTTAAGGGAATCAACCCTGTGTGACACTTGACTGCTTAATTATATATTGTTCAGAAACCTCATTTTTTAGACTCCCTAGATCAAAACCTTAAATTAACTATCTACCAGACCTTATCTATAAAGTTCAGCGATTGAAAATGCTTTTTTTTACCCTGAAGCCTCCCCACTAGGCTAATCATATCAATTCTGCTCATCACTGGTAACATTATATACCAGGGCACCCTCCCTTAAGGTGTATTGAACAGTTTCATAGCAAAATATACTTGTGATAGGCATTTTATCAAAATACTTTCTTTTTTTACTCTTGCTACTTTTCAATAATTTTTTTCTTGTTTCTAAAAAGATATTTGGATTCAATATCAGTACATCTCCAGTCTCCAAAGTTGGCCTCAACTGCTTTTATTATGTCAATAAATATATCTTTTCCTTTGGTGAACTTTTTCGTCTTATTCTTGTCGGTAATTTATTCCTCTCGATCTATCAATCAAGAAATGAACGATTACAGTTATTTGTTTTCAAAACCTATATAATTTTTTTCGCTAATGTTCAAAGATGCCTCTTCCTTAACCCTCTTAATCATGTCAATAAGTGTTCCTTCCATAGGCATTAAAACAAAATACCAATACTTTCTTTCTTTTTTAGTTTTGCTCCTTTTCAATCAAGAATTATTAAATGATTTTCTTTCCTTTCCAACTGTATTAATCATGTCAATAAGAGTTCCTTCATAGGCATTTTATCAACTTTTCCACTTAATCTTGCCCCCTTTCAATCAAGAAGAATTAATTAAATGATTTTTTCTTCATTCTAAATTGAAATAGGTTAAAACATCAGATCTCTATAACTATTCTCAATACCTCAAAGGTAGCATTTTCCTTAACCCTCTGGCATTATGTACATGTATATTATTGTTCGTTCCACATTGGCCTTCCAACAACAGCATTCTAATTTTCAATTTTATTTTCTCATTTTACAATGGATATTTGGTTTTAGCATAATTCTTTTCAATTTATTTCTCAAATCTCCCAAAAGTTTCCTTTTCGTTAACCCACTGAATCATGCCAAAGAGTCTGAACCATTTTGTAAAAGAAGAGGAGAAATATGGACCAGACCGCGATTTGAACCCGGGCCCCCCGAATCTCCGATCAGGTGCTATACATGTACCAACTGCTTCTTCTCGGGGCAATACCTGATATTCTCTTCTTTCCAGTGGTCATTTGGTTTCAAATTATCAGTACAAACTTTTCTTAAGTCTCCAAAGTTGACCTCTATTTCAATTTTGTTCTTCAGGTCAATAAGTGTTTTTTTCCAGAGGTATCTAGCTTATCAAAATGCTATTCTCCTTTACTCTTGATTCCTTTCACCTTTCGGACTATTTAACTTTCCATTCCAAACGGACATAAGTTTCAACGTCTGTACCATTCAGTTCTCAAATCTTCTAATGAAGCTTTTTTCTTAATCCTCTTAATCAAGTCAATAATTAGTGTTCCTTCCATATGTATTTTTCAAATTTATTTTCTCTTCCTGTTCCTTTTCCAAAAGGAAGAAATAAATGATTTTCTCTCATTTCCAATTAATATTTGTTTTCAATGTAAGCTTCTTTCTTAAACCTCTTAAGTACATCAATAACTAGTTCTCATCCTCTTCCTCAACCCTTTTAAATATGATAATAACTCACTCTTATCCTCTTCCTTAACCCTCTTTATTACGTCAATAACTAAATCTTATCCTCTACCTAAACCCAAATAATTACGTCAATAACTTAATCTTTTCCTCTTTCTTAACCGTCTTAAATACGTCAATATCCCCTTCCTTAACCCTTCTTTTTTTCCATTGTTACACTCATTAATTACTGTGTGACATTATGACATTACGTACAAAAACAAAATACAAAGCTATAGTGTTTATCATGTGACACTGAGAATACAATGTATAACATAACCAGAATCATTTTAATAAATATCTTTCTTGCATGGTCTATAAGCAAATATTTTACATTTTTAAATGAATGTTATTCATAAGCTATGAAATAAGCATATCAAAAGAAAAAAAATCATGTTTTTGATATAAGTTCTAGTAAGTTCCTTAACCCTTCTTATTATGTCAAAAACTAATTCTAATCCTATTCTTTAACCCTCTTAAGTATGTCAATAAATAGTTTTTTATCTTCTTTCTTAACCCTTTTAATTACGCCAATGACAAATTCTTATCCTCTCCTTTATCCCTCTTAATTACGCCAATGAATAATTCTTATTCTCTCCCTTAACCACGTAATTAAGACATTAACGAATTCTTATCCCCTTTTTCAACCCTCTTAAATAAGTCAATGATTAATACTCGTCCTATTTTTTTTATCCCTTTTAATTATGTCAATGATGAATTCTTATTCTCTTCCTTATCCCTCTTATTACGTCAAAAACTACATGTAATTCTAACTAAACTATCCTCTTCCTTAATCCTCTAAATTAAATCAATGAATAATTCTTATCTTCTTCCTTAACACTCTTAAGTATGTCAATGACTAAATATAATCCTCATCCTTAACCCTATAAATTAGGTCAATGGCTCATTCTTATGCTCTTTCTCTTTACTCTTAGTTACTTCAAGAACTAATTATCATTCTTGTCCTAAAATCTAATTACGTCAATAGCGAATTTTTTTTTTCTTCCTTGACCCTCTTAATTACATCATTAACTAATTCTTATCCTTTTCCTTAACCCTCTTAATTACATTCTTGATCAACTCTCATCCTTAACCCTTTTAATTATGCCAATGACGAATTCTTATCCACTTCCTTTACCCTCTTAATAACATCAATGACTAATTCTTATCCTCTTCCTGAACCCTCTGAAATAGATCAATGACTAATTCTTATCCTTTTCCGTAACCCTCTCAATTACCTAAATGAATAATTCTCATCCTCTTTCTGAACCCTCTTTAATACAAAGACTATTTCATATTCTCTTTCTTAACCCTATTTTTTACATCAATGGCTAATTCTTATCCTCTTCCTGAACCCTCTTAAATAGGTCAATGACTAATTCTTATCCTTTTAATCCTCGCAATTACGTAAATGATTAATTCTCATCCTCTTCCATTACCCTCATTATTCAGTTAATGACTTATTCATATCCTCTTTGTTATCCCTCTTAACAAATGATTCTCATCCTTTTCCTAAACCCTCTTAATAACCTCAATAACTAATTCTTATCCTCTTCTTTAACCATCTTAATTACATCCTTGATTAATTCTCATCCTCTTTCTTAACACTAGTAATTATATCACTGACTCTTATTCTCTTCCTTTACCCTCTTAAGTACGTCAATATCTAATTCTTATCCTTTTCATTAACCCTTTCAACTACTTCAATGATTAATTACCTCACTGACAATTTCTTATCTTTCTTCTTTCCACTCTTCCTCATCCTTCTAAATTACATGAATGAGTAATTCATATCCTCTTATATAAACTCTCTTAATCACGTCAATGAGTAATTCTTATCCTCTTCTTTTATCCCTTAAATTAAGTCAATAACTAATTCTCTTCCTCTTTCTTTGCCCTCTTTATTACGTCAATGTCTAATTCTTATCCTGTACGTAAATAATTAGTTATTATTTTCTTCTTTAACCCTCTAAAATACGCAAATTTTAATTATCATACTCTTCCTTAACCCTCCTTATTACGTCAATAACTAAACCTTATTTTCTACCTAAAACCACATAATTACGTCAATAACTAAATCTTATCCACTTCCTTAACTGTCTTAAATACATCAATAACTAATTCTTTTCCTCTTCCCTACCCTCTTAATTATGTAACTGACTCTCATCCTCTTACTTCACTCACTAAATTATGTCACTGACTATTTCTCATCCTATTCTTTAACACTCTTGATTACGTTAATAATTAATTACGTCACTGACAATGTCTTATTCTACTCCTTTAAACTCTTAATCACAATAAATACTAAAAACTTATTGTTATCCTCTTCCTCATCCATCTTAACTACATTGATGTCTAACTCTTATCATTGTCTCCAACCGTCTTAATTACATCAATGACTAATTCTAATTCTGTGCCGTATCCCTTTTATTTACGTCAATATCTAATTCTCAATCTTAACTCTCTTAATTACCTCCATGACTACGTCTTATCCATTTCTTTTATCCTCTTAATTACGTCAATGACTAATTCACATCCTCTTTCTTCAACTTCTTTATTATGTCAATATCTAATTCTAATCCTCTTCCTTAATCTCTTTTTTACGTCATAAACTGATTCTAATACTCTTCCTCAACCCTAATCAATGGTCAATGACTAATTCTTATCCTCTTCCTAAAACCTCTTTATTATGTAACTGACTAATGATGTCAATAGCTAATTTTCATCCTCTTTGCTAACCCTCTTAATTACCTCAAAAGCTAATTCTCATCCTCTTCCGTATTCCTCTTAATTACATGTACGTCAATAACTAATTCTCAACCTCTTCTATAACCCTCTAAATTACTTCAATGACTGATCCTCATCTTCTTCCATAACCCTCTTCATTACATCAACTAATTCTCATCTTCTTCCGTTACCCTTTTATTTAGTCATAAACTAATTCTTAACCTTTTCTTTCACTCTCTTAATTATACCAATAACTAATTTCCATCCTCTTACTCGACACTCGTAATTATGTCACTGACTCTTATACTCTTCCGTAACGCTCTTTATTGCGTCAATAACTAAATCCTATCTTCTTCCTTAACACTCTTAAATACTTCAATGACTTATTCTTATCTTCTTTCTTAACCCGCTTAAATACATCAATGACTAATTCTTATCCTCTTCAGTCACCCTCCTAAATACAACAATGATTAATTACATCACTGAAAATTTTCTATCTTACTCCGTTACACTCTTAATTGTTAATTACTAACAACTAATTGTTATCCTCTTCCGCATCCCTCTTAATTACGTCAATGACTTATTCTTATGCTGGTCCTTCTCCGTCTTAATTATGTCAATGACTAATTCTCGTTTTGTAGGGCAATCCTCTTAATTAATTAAGTCAATATCTAATTAAATTCTCATTCTCCTTCTTAACCCTCTTAATTCCCTCCATACATTGTAAATTATTCCTTCCTCTTAATTAATTCAATAACTAAATCTTATCCTCTTCTTTATCCCTTTTAATTACCTCAATGACTAATTCTCTTCCTCTTTCTAAATCCTCTCCATTACATCAATAACAAAATTTCATCCTGTTTCTTAACTCTCCCTATTACGTCTAATTCTTATCCTCTTCACGTCAATAACTGATTCTCATCCTCTTCTTTATCCCTCTTTTTTACGTCAATATCTCATTCTAATCAACTTCCTCAACCTCATAAATGGTCAATGACTAATTCTTATCCTCTTCTTTAAGCCTCTTTATTATTTCACTGATTAATTATGTCAATGAATAATTCTCATCCTCTTCGCTAACTCTCTTAATAACGTCCATACTAATTTTTTTCCTAATCCTTTATCATCCTAATTATGTCAATACTGTAGATCACTAAATTTTCGCGACACCTTATTTTCGCGAGATTGTCATCGACTCTTTATTAGCGAGACAAAATTTTCACGAATTGTAGTCTTTGTTGTATATAATCCTAAGAAATTCTATTATACGCGAGAATGAAATTTTCGCGAGCATACCGTCTCGCGTAATTACGCGAAAATAAAGTTCTCGCGAATAAAAAGTGATTTACAGTAACTAAATGTTATCCTCTTCCTTAACCCTCTTAATTATGTCATTGACTTTCATCCTCTTCCTTCATTCTCTTAATTACGTCACATACATTTTTTATTCCTGAACACTTCTAATTACATCAATCACTTATTCTATTCTCTTCCTTATCCATCTTTATTACATCAATGACTAATTCTTATCTTCTTCCGTTAACTAATTATTAATGTCAATAACGAATTTTTATCATCAGTTCTTCTTTCACTCTCTTAATCATGATAATGACTAATTCTTATCCTCTTACTTTTCCCTCTTAATTATGTTACTGACTCTGGCACTCTTCTTTAACAATCTTTATAACGTCAATAAATAAATCTTATTCCCTTCCTTAATAACCCTTTTTATTATGTCAATAACTAATTCTTATCCTCTTCCTTCTTACTTAAGTCAATGACTAATTCTTATCCTCTTCCTAAACTCTTTTAATATACGTCAATGACTAATTCTTATCCTCTTCCTAAACTCTCTTAATTACGTTTGTAACTATTTCTTATCCTTGTCCTCAACCGTCTTAATTACGGCAATGACTAATTCTCAGTCTGTTCCGAAACCCTCATAATTACGTCCTTGACTAATTCTCATCTTTTTTCTTAACCCTCTTAAGGTCATACGCAACGTAGTTTTAACTTTTTTGGATTCTGCCTTGAAGTTGAAGAGTTCCACTAAATGAAGGACCTGTGTGCATTATTTTGAATGTCTATATATGGATTTGTACACCTCTTCTTAAACAATTTTTGATGGAAAAAAATCTGGAATTCATGTTTTATAATTTTTGTACATTTTTATTTGAATAATGCAAAAATTTTCAAAATTCGATATCTTTTCAAAACCCCTGGTAACGCATGCTGATTTTTTGTCTAAGAACATTTAATGATCTTATAAGTTTAAATTTAGAATATCTTGGAAAATTATCAGTAGGTAAGGTACGTTGTGTATGTCCTTAATAACGCCAACTTCTAATTGCCATTCTCATTTTAACTCTCTTAATTACCTCCATAATTAATTCTTATCCTGTTCCATAACCCTCATAAATAGTAAATGACTTATTCTTATCCTCTTCCTTAAACCTCTTAATTACGTCAATAACTCATTCTCATCTTCGTCCATAACCCCCACGATTACTTCAATAACTAATACTCATCCTTTTCAATACGCCAGTTTCGAGATTGTAACTCTCCTACGATAGAGGCGCAAAAAGTACCCATTTCAGCATGGAGGTGGGACAGGTTGTCTCTGTATACAAAAGTGCATAAATAAAACAACGATATTTATGGCTTTTAAAATTAATTAAATGTTATAGAAAGATAATAATGTTAAGCAGTGATGCATTTGATGATTTTATCAAGCTCAACTATGCACATTTACAAATCTACTATAAATTTTCGGGTACTTGAAAACGAAAAAACGTCATAGTCTTTGTATAAGGTAACAGATTTTCTTGATTGTACTAACATTTTCTAAAAAGTAAGTGTTTTTTAAGTTAAAATAAGGAAAAGAATCGATATGTAATTTAGATTCCCGACATGCAATGACCAGATGCATGTGTATCATATTTATTAGAGGTCCATACCTCTTCCCTCGTCCGATTAGTCTCACATCCACTGATATTTTCTTTTTTGTTTCGATATTTTTGATTTAAAAATGATGCCTTTACTTTAATTCGGTTATTCGCAAGCTGCAGAGTGCATCCTGGCAATAGTGTAGTTATGATAAACCTGTTTATCGATGATGCAATGTATCCAACATACACAGTATCAAATATCTGTCCCACCTGTTTGTTTTTGCGGCAACGAAACTCCCCTCCTCAACGAAAAAGCGCACCAAGGGAGATAATCTCGAAACTTGCGTATTACTTTCTTAATTTTTGCAATGATTAATTCTTATCCCATTCTTTAACCCTCTTAAATACACCAATCACTAATTCTTATTCTCTTCCTTATCACCCTTAATTACCTCAATGACTAATTCTTGTCCTTTTCCGTGACCCTCTTAATTACTTTAATAACTAATTCTCATGCTCTTCCGTTCTGGTAATTACCTAAATAACTAATTATTATCCTCTTCCTTATCCCTCTTGCAATTGATTATTACGTCAATAATAAATTCTCATCCTTTTCTGGTAATTCTTGGCCCTCTTAATTATGTCAATAACATAAATTATCATCCTCTTCTGTTACCCTCTTAATTATTGTTTAATTCTAATTCTTTTCCTTATCCCTCTTAATTACATCAATTACTTATTCTCATCATCTTCCTTAACCCTCATCAATGGTCAATGACTAATTCTTATCCTCTTCCTTAACCTTCTTTATAACATCACTGACTAATTATGTTCTCTTCCTCAACCTCTAATTATGTCAATAACTAATTCTCATCTTCTTCGGTGACCTTCTTAATTACTTTAATCGCTAATTCTCATCTTCTTTCTTAACCCTCTGAATCACATCAACAACTAATTCTTATCCTCTTTCTTATCCCGTTTCATTACATGTATGTTACTGACTTATTCTAGTTTATGTCGAAAAACTCTGTAGCTCTAAATCCTTTCTCAGTAAATAAAACTCTGAACATCTTAATCCTATCTCATCTATAAAACTTCGTACCTCTTAATTCTGTCTCAATAAATAAAACTCACTAGCTCTTAATCCTATCTCAGTAGATAAAACAGTAAATAAAACTCTGGTAGCTCTTAATCCTGTCTCAGTAAATCTTAATTCTGTCTCAATAAATAAATCTCCCTAGCTGTTAATCCTATCTCAGTAGATAAAACACTGAAGCTCTAAATCCTGTCTCTGTACATAAAACTCTTTTGTTCCTAATGCTGTTTCTGTATATAAAACTCAGTACCTCGAAAATCCTGTCTGTGTAGATAAAACTCTGTATCTCTTAATACTGTTTTTGGTAGATAAAACTTCATAGCTCTTAATCCTGTATCAGTAGATAAAACTCCGTCGCTCTTAATCCTGTCTCTATAGATAAAACTATGTAGCTCTATATCCTGTGTCTATAGATAAAACTCTGTAGCTCTTAATCCTCCCTCAGTAGATAAAACTCTGTAATTCTATATCCTGCCTCCGTAGAAAAATCTTCGTTGCTCTTAATCCTGACAGAGTAAATAAAACTCTGTAGCTCTTAATCCTGTCGCAGTAGATAAAATTCCGTAGCTCTTAATCCTGTCTAAGTAAATAAAACTCCGAAGCATTTAATCCTCTCTTATTGAAGAAATATCTGTAGCTCTTAATCCTGACTCAGTAAATAAAACTCCGAAGCTCCTAATCACATCTGTGTAGATAAAACTTTGTAGCTCTTAATCCTGTCTAAGTAAATAAAACTCCGTAGCTCTTAATCCTGTCTTAGAAGGTTAAACTCTGTAGCTCTTAATAATGTCTCAGCAGACAAACTCTGTAGCTCCTAATCCTGTCTCTGTAGATAAAGTCCGTAGCTCTTAATCCTGTCTCTTTAGATAAAACTCTGTAGCTCTGAATCCTGTCTCAGTAAATAAAACTCTGTAGCGCTGAATCCTGTCAGATTAGATAAAACTCTGTAGCTCTAAATCCTGTCTCAATAGATAAATATCTCTAGCTCTTAATCCTATCTTAGTAGATTAAACTCTGTAGCTCTTAATCCTGTCCCTGCAGATAAACTCAGTAGCTCTTCATCCTGTCTCAGTAGATGAAATTCCTTAGCTCTTATTCCTGTCTCAGTAGATAAAATTCCAAACTTGAAACAATGTCTCTCTAGAACATTTCCGTAGCTCTAAATCCTATCTCTGAAGAATAACCCTGTACCTCTAAATCCTGTCTCTGTAGATTATACTCCTTAGCTCTTACTCCTGTATGTGTAGAAAAACTCTGTACCTCGAAAATCTTGTCTCTGCAGATAAACCTCTGTAGCTCTTAATCCTGTCTCTGCAGATAACTCTGTAGCTCTTAATCCTGTCTCAGTAGATAAAACTCCATAGCTCTTAATCCTGTCTCAGTAAATAAAACTCCGTAGATTTATATCCTGTTTCAGTAGGTAATATTCCAAACTTTAAAAATTGTCTCTTTAGAAAAACTCTAAAGCTCTTAATCCTGTCTCAGTAAATAAATCTCCGTAGCTCTTAATCATGTCTCAGTAAATAAAACTCTGTAGCTCTTACTCCCGTCTCAGTAAATACATCTCCATAGCACTTAATCCTGTCTCTGTAGGAAAACTCCGTCGCTTTAATACTATCTCTGTAGAATACCTCCTTAGTTCTCAATCCTTTCTCAGTAGATAAAACTCTGTAGCTCTTAATCCTGTCTCTGCAGAAAAACTCAGAATAGCTCTTAACCCAGTCTCGGTAAATAAAACTCTGTATCTCTATTTCCTGTTTCAGTAGACAAAATTCCAAACTTTAAATATTATCTCTGTAGAAAAACCCTGTAGATCTTAATCCTGTCTCTGTAGAAAAACTCCGTAATCTTGTCGCTGTAGAAAAAATCTGAACCTTTTAATCTTGCTCTGTAGATAAATTCCCAAATTCTCTTAATTATATCAATGACTAAATCGCATACTTTTCCTACACTTTCTTAATTACGTCAATGACAAATCCTAATCCTTTTCCTAAACTCTCTTTATTACGTGAATTACTAATTCTCATCCTTTTCCTAAATTTTATTGATTACGTCAATGACTAATTCTAATCTTTTTCTTAAGCTCTCTTAATTACCTCACTGACTAATTCTCATCCTTTTCTTAAACTCTCTTAATTATGAGCATGATTAATTCTAATCCTTTTCCTTAATTCCCTTAATTATGCCAATGACTAATTCTCATCCTTTTCCTTATACCTCTTAATTACGTCAATGACTAATTCTCATCCTTTTCCTAAACTCTCTTAATTACGTCAATGACTAATTCTCATCCTTTTTTCTAAATTCTCTTAATGACCTCCATGACTAATTCTCATTCTTTTCCTAAGTTCTCTCAATTACGTCAATGACTAATTCTCAACCTTTTCCTAAATTCTCTTCATTACCTCTATGACTAATTCTCATCCTTTTCATAAACTGTCTAAAGTACGTCAATGACTAATTTTTATCTTTTTCCTAAACTTTCTGAACTATCAATGACTAATTCTCAACCTTTTCCTAGACCCTCCAAATTACGTCAATGACTAATTCTTATCCTTTTCCTAAACTCCCTTAATTACGTCAAAGACTAATTTTCATCCTTTTCCTAAATACTCTTAACTATGTCCTTGATTAATTCTCATCCTTTTCCTAAACTCTCTGAATTACATCAATGACTAATGCTCAGCCTTTTCCTAAACTCTCTTAATTACGTCAATGTCTAATTCTCATCCATTTCCTAAACTCTCATAATTCCTAAATTCTCTTAATTACGTCAGTAACTAATTCTCATCCTTTTCCTCTCTTAATTACGTCAATGAATAATTCTCATCCTTTTCTTGATCTTTAAAATACGTCAATGACTTATTCTCATCCTTTTCCTAAACTCTCGTCATAATGTCCATAATTAATTCTCATCCTTTTCAAAATCTCTCTTAATTACGTCAATGACTAATTCTCATCCTTTTTCAAAACTCTCTTAATTATATGTCGATGACTAATTCTCAACATTTTCCTAAACTTTCTAAATTAAGTCAATGACTAATTCTCATCCTTTTCCTAAACTCTCTTTATTACGTTAATGAATAATTCTAATCTTTTTCCTAAACTCTCTCAATAACTTCAATGACTAATTTCATCCTTTTCCTAAATTTTCCTAAATTCTCTTAATCATGTCAATGACTTAATCTCATACTTTTTCTAAAGTCTCTTAATTACATCAATGACTGATTCTCATCCTTTTTATAACTTCTCTTAATTACGTCAGTGACTAATTCTCATTATTCTCCTAACCTCTTTGAATGATGTCATTGACTAATTCTCGCCTTTTTTTAAGTGACTTAATTACGTCAATGACTAATTCTCATCATTTTCCTAATCCCTCTTAATTACTTCAATGACTAATTCTCATCCTTTTTCTAAAGTCTCTTAATTACATCAATGACTTATTCTCATCTTTTTCTTGGACTTTTTAAATTACATCAATGACTAATTCTCATCCTTGTCCTAAACTATCGTAATTACGTCCATAATTAATTCTTATCGTTTTCCTAAACTCTCTTAATTACATCAATGATTAATTCACATCTTCTTCCTAAACTCTCTTAATTACGTCAATAATTAATTCTCATCCTTTTCCTTAACTCTCTAAATTACGTCAGTGACTAATTCTCATTATTCTCCTAACCTCTTTTAATGATGTCAATGACTAATTCTCACCTTTTTTTAAAGTCTCTTAATTACGTCAATGACTTATTCTCATCCTTTTTCTAAACTCTCTCTATAACGTCAACGACTAATTATCATCCACTTCCTAAACTCTCAAAATTACGTCAATGACTAATTCTCATCATTTTCCTAATCCCTCTTAATTACTTCAATGACTAATTCTCATCCTTTTTCTAAACTCTCGTAATTACGTCAATAATTAATTCTCATCCTTTTCCTAAACTCTCTTAATTACGTCAGTAACTAATTCTCATTATTCTCCTAACCTCTTATAATGATGTCAATGACTAATTCTCACCTTTTTTTAAAGTCTCTTGATTACGTCAATGACTTATTCTCATCCTTTTACTAAACTCTCTTTATAACGTCAACGACTAATTATCATCCTCTTCCTAAACTCTCAAAATTACGTCAATGACTAATTCTCATCATTTTCCTAATCCCTCTTAATTACATCAATGACTGATTCTCATCTTTTTCTTGGACTTTCTGAATTACATCAATGACTAATTCTTATCATTTACCTAAACTCTCTTAATTACATCAATGATTAAATCACATCTTCTTCCTAAACTCTCTTAATTACTTCAATAATTAATTCTCATCCTTTTCCTAAACTCTCTTAATTACGTCAGTGACTAATTCTCATTATTCTCCTAACCTTTTTTAATGATGTCAATGACTAATTCTCACCTTTTTTTAAAGTCTCTTAATTACGTCAATGACTTATTCTCATCCTTTTTCTAAACTCTCTTTATAATGTCAACGACTAATTATCATCCTCCTCCTAAACTCTCAAAATTACGTCAATGACTAATTCTCATCATTTTCCTAATCCCTCTTAATTACTTCAATGACTAATTCTCATCCTTTTTCTAAACTCTCTTAATTACGTCAGTGACTAATTCTCATTATTCTCCTACCCTCTTTAAATGATGTAAATGACTAATTTTCGCCTTTTCTTTTAAGTCTCTTAATTACGTCAATGACTAATTCTCATCATTTTCCTAATCCCTCTTCATTACTTCAATGACTAATTCTCATCCTTTTCCTAAACTCTCTTTATTACATCAATGACTTATTCTAATCCCTTTCCTAAACTCTAGTGATTAAGTCCATAATTAATTCTTATAATATTCCTAAACAATCTTAAATACATCAATGTCTAATTTTCACCCTGTTCCAAAACTCTCTTAATTAAGTTAAGGACCAATTCTCAACTTTTTTCTTAGACTTTCTAAATTACGTCAATGACGAATTCTTATCCTTTTCCTTAACTCTCTTTATTACATCAGTGACTAATTCTCATCCTTTACTTAAACTCTCTTAATTACATTAATGACTAAATCTCGTCCTTTTCCTAAACTCATCGATGACTAAATCTCGTCCTTTTCCTAAACTATCTTAATTACGTCAACAACCAATTCTCATCCTTTTCCTAACCTCTCTTAATAACCTCAATGACTAATTCTCATTCTTTTCCTATATTCTCTAAATTACGTCAATGACTAATTCTCATCCCTTTCCTTAACTCTCTTTATTACGTCAATGACTAATTCTCATCCTTTCCCTAAACTCTCTTTATTATATCAATGAATGATTCTCATCTTTTTCCTAAACTCTCTTAAAATCCTCAATGACTTATTCCCATCTTTTACCTAAACTGTCTTATTAACATCAATGACTAATTCTTATCCTTTTCTAAAACTCTCTAAATTACGTCAATGACTAATTATCGACCTTTTCTTAAACTCTCGTAATTACGTCCATAATTAATTCTTATCCCTTTCCTAAACTCTCTTAAATACGTCAATGACTAATTCTCATCCTTCTCCTAAACTCTCCTAATAACGTCAATGCCTAATTCTCAACCTTTTCCTAAATAATCTCAATAACTTCAATGTCTAATTCTCATCCTCTTCTTAAACTATCTGAATTACGTCAGTGACTAATTCTCATCCTTTTCCTAAATTCTCTTAATTACGTCCATCACTAATTCTAATCCCTTTTTAAACTCTCTTAATTACCTCAATGACTATGTCTTATCCTTTTCCTAAACTATCTGAATTACGTCCATTACTAATTCTTATCCTTTTCCTAAACTCTTTTTATTACGTCAATGACTATTTCTTATCCTTTTCCTAAACTTTCTTCATGATGTGAATGACTAATTCTCGTCCTTTTCTTAAACTCTTTTAATTACGTCAATGACTAATTCTGATCCTTCTCCTAAACTCTCTTAATTATAACAATGACTAACTCTAATCCTTTCCCCTAACTCTCTTAATAACGTCAAGGTTTAAATCTCTTCCTCTTTCTAAACTCTCTCAATTAAACAATGAATAATTCTCATACTTTTTCTAAACTCTCCTTATTACGTCAATGACTAATTTTAATCCTTTTCCTAAACTCTCGTAATAAGGTCAATGACTAATTCTTATCCTTTTCCTAAACTCTCTTTATAACGTCAACGACTAATTATCATCCTCTTCCTAAACTCTCAAAATTACGTCAATGACTAATTCTCATCATTTTCCTTATCCCTCTTAATTACATCAATGACTGATTCTCATCTTTTTTTTGGACTTTCTGAATTACAACAATGACTAATTCTTATCGTTTACCTAAACTCTCTTAATTACATCAATGATTAAATCACATCTTTTTCCTAAACTCTCTTAATTACGTCAATAATTAATTCTCATCCTTTTCCTAAACTCTCTTAATTACGTCATTGACTAATTCTCATTATTCTCCTAATCTCTTTTAATGATGTCAATGACTAATTCTCACCTTTTTTTTTAAGTCTCTTAATTACGTCAATGACTTATTCTCATCCTTTTTCTAAACTCTCTTTATAACGTCAACGACTAATTATCATCCTCTTCCTAAACTCTCAAAATTACGTCAATGACTAATTCTCATCATTTTCCTAATCCCTCTTAATTACTTCAATGACTAATTCTCATCCTTTTTCTAAACTCTCTTAATTACGTCAGTGACTAATTCTCATTATTCTCCTACCCTCTTTAAATGATGTAAATGACTAATTTTCGCCTTTTCTTTTAAGTCTCTTAATTACGTCAATGACTAATTCTCATCATTTTCCTAATCCCTCTTCATTACTTCAATGACTAATTCTCATCCTTTTCCTAAACTCTCTTTATTACGTCAATGACTAATTCTTATCCTTTTCCTAAACTCTAGTGATTAAGTCCATAATTAATTCTTATAATATTCCTTAACAATCTTAAATACATCAATGTCTAATTTTCACCCTCTTCCAAAACTCTCTTAATTACGTTAAGGACCAATTCTCAACTTTTTTCTTAGACTTTCTAAATTACGTCAATGACGAATTCTTATCCTTTTCCTTAACTCTCTTAATTACATCAGTGACTAATTCTCATCCTTTATTTAAACTCTCTTAATTACATTAATGACTAAATCTCGTCCTTTTCCTAAACTCATCAATGACTAAATCTCGTCCTTTTCCTAAACTATCTTAATTACGTCAACAACCAATTCTCATCCTTTTCCTAACCTCTCTTAATAACCTCAATGACTAATTCTCATTCTTTTCCTAAATTCTCTAAATTACGTCAATGACTAATTCTCATCCTTTTCCTAAACTCTCTTTATTACGTCAATGACTAATTCTCATCCTTTTCCTAAACTGTCTTAATTATATCAACGAATGATTCTCATTTTTTTTCTAAACTCTCTTAAAAACCTAAATGACTTATTCTCATCTTTTACCTAAACTGTCTTATTTACATCAGTGACTAATTCTCATCCTTTTTTTTTTAAACTCTCTTAATTACATCAATGACTAATTCTCGCCCTTTTCCTAAACTCATCAATGACTAAATCTCGTCCTTTTCCTAAACTATCTTAATTACGTCATCAACCAATTCTCATCCTTTTCCTAACCTCTCTTAATAACCTCAATGACTTATTCTCATTCTTTTCCTATATTCTCTAAATTACGTCAATGACTAATTCTCATCCCTTTCCTTAACTCTCTTTATTACGTCAATGACTAATTCTCATCCTTTCCCTAAACTCTCTTTATTATATCAATGAATGATTCTCATCTTTTTCCTAAACTCTCTTAAAAACCTCAATGACTTATTCCCATCTTTCACCTAAACTGTCTTATTTACATCAATGACTAATTCTTATCCTTTTCTAAAACTCTCTAAATTACGTCAATGACTAATTCTCGACCTTTTCTTAAACTCTCGTAACTACGTCCATAATTAATTCTTATCCCTTTTCTAAACTCTCTTAAATACGCTAATGACTTATTCTCATCCTTCTCCTAAACTCTCCTAATAACGTCAATGCCTAATTCTCAACCTTTTCCTAAATAATCTCAATAACTTCAATGTCTAATTCTCATCCTCTTCTTAAACTATCTGAATTACGTCAGTGACTAATTCTCATCCTTTTCCTAAATTCTCTTAATTACGTCCATCACTAATTCTAATCCCTTTTTAAACTCTCTTAATTACCTCAATGACTATTTCTTATCCTTTTCCTAAACTATCTGAATTACGTCCATCACTAATTCTTATCCTTTTCCTAAACTCTCTTTATTACGTCAATGACTATTTCTTATCCTTTTCCTAAACTTTCTTCATGTTGTGAATGACTAATTCTCGTCCTTTTCTTAAACTCTTTTAATTACGTCAATGACTAATTCTGATCCTTCTCCTAAACTCTCTTAATTATAACAATGACTAACTCTAATCCTTTCCCCTAACTCTCTTAATAACATCAAGGTTTAAATCTCTTCCTCTTTCTAAATTTTCTCAATTAAACAATGAATAATTCTCATACTTTTTCTAAACTCTCCTTATTACGTCAATGACTAATTTTAATCCTTTTCCTAAACTCTCGTAATTAGGTCAATGACTAATTCTTATCCTTTTCCTAAACTCTTTTAATTACGTCCATCACTAATTCTTTTACTTTGCGTAAACTCTCTTAATTGTGTCAATGAGAAAATCTTATCCTTTTTCTAAACTCTCTTAATTACATCGATGACTATTTCTCATCCTTTTCCTAAACTCTCTTAATTACGTCTATGACTAATTCTTATCCTTTTCCTTAACTCTCTTAATAACGCCAATGCCTAATTCTCAACCTTTTCCTAAACTCTCTTAATTACCTCTATGACTAATTGTCATCCTTTTTCTAAAATCTCTTAAATACGTCAATGACTAATTGTCATCCTTTTTCTAAAATCTCTTAAATACGTCAATGACGAATTCTCATCCTTTTCTTAAACTCTCTAAATACGTCAATGACTAATCCTCATCTTTTTTCTAAATTCTCTTAATTACGTCAATGACTAAATCTTATCCTTTTCTTTAACTCTTTTAATTACTACAATGACTAATTCTTATCCTCTTCCTTAACTCTCTTAATTACGTTTGTAACTATTTCTTATCCTTGTCCTTAACCGTCTTAATAACGACCGGTCACGGTAGCCTAGTGGTATAGCGTTCGCTTCGTGATCGGGAGGCCCGGGTTCGATTCTCGTTCGCGGCGCCGCGTCATACCTAAGACGTAAACAAAGGTAGTGACTGTTCCTTCGCCAAGCGCTCGGCACTAGAAGTGAAAGTCACGGGTCTTTCGGATATGACCTTAAAAACGTAGGTCCCGTGTCACGGTAGGCGCTGGCACGATAAAGAACCCTCACTGCTCAATGGCCCTGAGTGCCGAGTATAGGTTTAAATTTGAAGCCCTTCACCGGCATACGGTGACGTCTCCATATGAGTGAAAAATTCTCGAGAGGGACGTTAAACAATATACAATCAATCAATCTTAATAACGGCAATGACTAATTCTCAATCTGGTCCGAAACCTTATTCTCATCTTCTTTCTTAACCCTCTTAATAACGCCAACTTCTAATTGTCATTCTCATTTTAACTCTCTTAATTACCTCCATAATTAATTCTTATCCTGTTCCATAACCCTAATAAATAGTAAATGACTTATTCTTATCCTCTTCCTTAAACCTCTTAATTACGTCAATAACTCATTCTCATCTTCGTCCATAACACTCAAGATAACTTCAATAATTAATTCTCATCCTCTTCAATTACTTTCTTAATTTTTGCAATGAATAATTCTTATCCCATTCTTTAACCCTCTTAAATACATCAATCACTAATTCTTATTCTCTTCCTTATCAGTAAATAAAACTCTGTAGCGCTTAATCCTGTCAGATTAAATCAAACTCTGTAGCTCTAAATCCTGTCTCAGTAGATAAATATCTCTTGCTCTTAATCCTATCATAGTAGATTAAACTCTGTAGCTCTTAATCCTGTCTCTGCAGATAAACTCAGTAGCTCTTAATCCTGTCTCAGTAGATGAAACTCCTTAACTCTTATTCCTGTCTCAGTAGATAAAATTCCAAACTTGAAACATTGTCTCTCTAGAAAATCTCTGTAGCTCTAAATCCTATCTCTGAAGAATAATCTTGTACCTCTAAATCCTGGCTCTGTAGATAAAACTCCGTAGCTCTTAATCCTGCCTTAGAAAAATAAACTCTGTAGCTCTTAATCTTGTCTCTGCAGATACACCTCTGTAGCTCTTAATCCTGTCTCTGCAGATAAACTCCATAGCTCTTAATCCTGTCTCAGTAGATAAAACTCCATAGCTCTTAATCCTGTCTCAGTAAATAAAACTCCGTAGATTTATATCCTGTTTCAGTAGGTAAAATTCCAAACTTTAAATATTGTCTCTGTAGAAAAACTCTAAAGCTCTTAATCCTGTCTCAGTAGATAAATCTCCGTAGCTCTTAATCATGTCTCAGTAAATAAAACTCTGTAGCCCTTAATCCTGTCTCTGTAGGAAAACTCTGTAGCTTTAATACTATCTCTGTAGAATACCTCCTTAGTTCTCAATCCTTTCTCAGTAGATAAAACTCTGTAGCTCTTAATCCTGTCAGTGTAGAAAAACCCAGTAGCTCTTCATCCTGTCTCTGCAGAAAAACTCAGAATAGCTCTTAATCCTGTCTCAGTAAATAAAATTGTATCTCTATTTGCTGTTTCAGTAGACAAAATTCCAAACTTTAAATATTATCTCTGCAGAAAAAAACTGTAGATCTTAATCCTGTCTCTGTAGAAAAACTCCGTACCTCTAAGTCTTGTCGCTGTAGAAAAAATCTGAACCTCTTAATCTTGCGCTGTAGATAAATTCCCAAATTCTCTTAATTATATCAATGACTAAATCGCATACTACACTTTCTTAATTACGTCAATGACAAATCCTAATCCTTTTCCTAAACTCTCTTTATTACGTGAATAACTAATTCTCATCCTTTTCCTAAACTTTATTAATTACGTCAATGACTAATTCTAATCCTTTTCTTAAGCTCTCTTAATTACTTCACTGACTAATTCTCATCCTTTTCTTAAACAATGATTAATTCTAATCCTTTTCCTAAATTCTCTTCATTTTGTCAATGACTAATTCTCATCATTTTCCTTATACCTCTTAATTACGTCAATGATTAATTCTCATCCTTTTCCTAAACTCTCTTAATTACGTCAATGACTAATTCTCAACCTTTTCCTAAATTCTCTTCATTACCTCAATGACTAATTCTCATCCTTTTCATAAACTCTCTAAATTACGTGAATGACTAATGTTTATCCTTTTCCTAACCTTTCTGAATTACGTCAATGACTAATTCTCAACCTTTTCATAGACTCTCCAAATTACGTCAATGACTAATTCTTATCCTTTTCCTAAACTCTCTTAATTACGTCAAAGACTAATTTTCACCTTTTTCCTAAATTCTCTTAAATATGTCCTTGATTTATTCTCATCCTTTTCCTAAACTCTCGGAATTACATCAATGACTAATGCTCATCCTTTTCCTAAACTCTCTTAATTACGTCAGTGTCTAATTCTCATCCATTTCCTAAACTCTCATAATTTCTAAATTCTCTTAATTACGTCAGTAACTAATTCTCATCCTTTCCCTCTCTTAATTACGTTAATGAATAATTCTCATCCTTTTCTTGATCTTTCTAAAATACGTCAATGACCTTTTCCTAAACTCTCGTCATAATGTCCATAATTAATTCTCATCCTTTTCAAAATCTCTCTTAATTACGTCAATGACTAATTCTCATCCTTTTCCAAAACTCTCTTAATTATATGTCAATGACTAATTCTCAGCTTTTTCCTTAACTTTCTAAATTAAATCAATGACTACAGTGTAATTCTCATCCTTTTCCTAAGCTCTTTTATTACATCAATGACAAATTCTCATCCTTTTCCTAAACTCACTTTATTACGTTAATGAATAATTCTAATCCTTTTCCTAAACTCTCTCAATAACTTCAATGACTAATTTCATCCTTTTCCTAAATTCTCTAAATTATGTCAATGACTTAATATCATCCTTTTTCAAAAGTCTCTTAATTACATCAATGACTGATTCTAATTTTTTTCTTGGACTTTCTAAATTACATCAATGACTAAATCTTATCCTTGTCCTAAACTATCGTAATTACGTCCATAATTAATTCTTATCGTTTTCCTTAACTCTCTTAATTACATCAATGATTAATTCACATCCTCTTCCTAAACTCTCTTAATTACGTCAATAATTAATTCTCATCCTTTTCCTAAAATCTCTTAATTACGTCAGTGACTAATTCTCATTATTCTCCTAACCTCTTTTAATGATGTAAATGACTAATTCTCGCCTTTTTTAAAGTCTCTTAATTACGTCAATGACTTATTCTCATCCTTTTTCTAAACTCTCTTTATAACGTCAACGACTAATTCTCATCCTTTTCCTAAACTCTCTTTATTACGTCAATGACTAATTCTCATCCTTTTCCTAAACTCTAGTGATTAAGTCCACAATAAATTGTTATAATGTTCCTAAACAATCTTTAATACGTCAATGTCTAATTCTCATCCTCTTTCAAAACTCTCTTAATTACGTCAAGTACCAATTCTTATCCTTTTCCTTAACTCTCTTATTTACATCAATGACTAATTCTCATCCTTTTCTAAAACTCTCTAAATTACGTCAATGACTAATTTTCATCCTTTTCCTAAACTCATGTAATTACATCCATAATTAATTCTTATCCCTTTCCTAAACTCTCTTAAATACGTCAATGACTAATTCTCATCCTTTTCCTAAACTCTCTTAATTACGTCAATGACTAATTCTCATCCTTCTCCTAAACCCTTTTAATTATATCAGTGACTTATTTTCAATCTTTTCCCTAACTCTCTTAATAACGTCAATGCCTAATTCTCAAACTTTTCCTAAATAATCTGAATAACTTCAATGCCTAATTCTCATCTTCTTCTTAAACTATCTGAATTACGTCAGTAACTAATTCTCATCCTTTTCCTAAACTCTCTTAATTACGTCATTGACTAATTCTCGTCCTTTTCCTAAATTCTCTTAATTACGTACATCACTAATTCTAATCCTTTTTTAAACTCTCTTAATTACCTCAATGACTTTTTCTTATCCTTTTCCTAAACTATCTGAATTACATCCATCACTAATTCTTATCCTTTTCCTAAACTCTCCTAATTACGTCAATGACTATTTCATATCCTTTTCCTAAACTTTTTTCATGATGTGAATGACTAATTCTCGTCCTTTTCTTAAACTCTTTTAATTATGTCAATGACTAATTCTGATCCTTCTCCTAAACTCTCTTAATTATATCAATGACTAACTCTAATCCTTTCCCCTAACTCTCTTAATAACGTAAAGGTTTAAATCTTCCTCTTCCTAATCTCTCTCAATTCAACAATGAATAAATATCATACTTTTCCTAAACTCTCCTAATTACATCAATGACTAATTTTAATCCTTTTCCTAAACTCTCGTAATTAGGTCAATGACTAATTCTTATCCTTTTTCTAAACTCTCTTAATTACGTCCATCACTAATTCTTTTACTTTGCCTAAACTCTCTTAATTGTGTCAATGAGAAAATCTTATCCTTTTTCTAAACTCTCTTATTTACATCAATGACTAATTCTCATCCTTTTCCTAAACTCATGTAATTACGTCCATAATCAATTCTTATCCCTTTCCTAAACTCTCTTAAATACGTCAATGACTAATTCTCATCCTTTTTTCTAAACTCTCTTAATTACGTCAATGACTAATTCTCATCCTTCTCCTAAACTCTTTTAATTATATCAATAACTTATTCTCATTCTTTTCCCTAACTCTCTTAATAACGTCAATGCCTAATTCTCAACCTTTTACCTAAATAATCTGAATAACTTCAATGCCTAATTCTCATCCTCTTAAACTATCTGAATTACGTCAGTAACTAATCCTCATCCTTTTCCTAAACTCTCTTAATTACGTCAATGACTAATTCTCTTCCTCTTCTTAAACTCTTTTAATTACGTCCATCACTAATTTTAATCCTTTTTTAAACTCTCTTAATTACGTCAATGACTATTTCTTATCCTTTTCCTAAACTATCTGAATTACGTCCATCACTAATTCTCATCCTTTTTTCTAAACTCTCTTAATTACGTCAATGACTATTTCATATCCTTCTCCTAAACTCTTTTAATTATATCAATAACTTATTCTCATTCTTTTCCCTAACTCTCTTAATAACGTCAATGCCTAATTCTCAACCTTTTACTTAAATAATCTGAATAACTTCAATGCCTAATTCTCATCCTCTTAAACTATCTGAATTACGTCAGTAACTAATCCTCATCCTTTTCCTAAACTCTCTTAATTACGTCAATGACTAATTCTCGTCCTTTTCTTAAATTCTCTTAATTACGTCCATCACTAATTTTAATCCTTTTTTAAACTCTCTTAATTACGTCAATGACTATTTCTTATCCTTTTCCTAAACTATCTGAATTACGTCCATCACTAATTCTTATCCTTTTCCTATACTCTCCTAATTACGTCAATGACTATTTCATATCCTTTTCCTAAACTTTTTTCATGATGTGAATGACTAATTCTCGTCCTTTTCTTAAACTCTTTTAATTATGTCAATGACTAATTCTGATCCTTCTCCTAAACTCTCTTAATTATATCAATGACTAACTCTAATCTTTTCCCCTAACTCTCTTATTAACGTCAAGGTTTAAATCTCTTCCTCTTCCTAATCTCTCTCAATTCAACAATGAATAATTCTCATACTTTTCCTAAACTCTCCTAATTACATCAATGACTAATTTTAATCCTTTTCCTAAACTCTCGTAATTAGGTCAATGACTAATTCTTATCCTTTTTCTAAACTCTCTTAATTACGTCCATCACTAATTCTTTTACTTTGCCTAAACTGTCAATGAGAAAATCTTATCCTTTTTCTAAACTCTCTTAATTACGTCGATGACTAATTCTCATCCTTTTCCTAAACTCTCTTAATTACATCTATGACTAATTCTTTTCCTTTTCCTTAACTCTCTTAATAACGCCAATGCCTATACTCAACCTTTTCCTAAACTCTCTTAATTACCTCTATGACTAATTCTTAACCTTTTCCTAAAGTCTCTTAAATACGTCAATGACTAATTTTCATCCTTTTTCTAAAATCTCTTAAATACGTCAATGACTAATTCTCATCCTTTTCCTAAACTCTCTCAATTACGTCTTAATCTAAATCTTATCCTTTTCTTTTACTCTCTTAATTACATCAATGACTAATTCTTATCCTCTTCCTAAACTCTCAAAATTATGTCAATGACTGTTTCTTATCCTTGTCATTAACCATCTTTATTACGTCAATGACTAATTCTCATCTTCTTTCTGAATCCTCTTAATTAAGTCAATATCTAATTGTCATTCTGATCTTTAACTCTCTTAATTACATCCATAACTAATTCTTATATTTTTCCAAAACCCTCATTAATGGTCAAAGAAAAATTCTTATCATCTTCCTCTAACCTCTTTATTATGTCAATGACTAATTATATCAATGACTAATTCTCATCCTCTTAGCTAACCCTGTTAATTACGTCAAAAACTAATTCTCATCCTCATCCGTTACCCTCTCAAGTATGTCAATAACTCGTTCTCATCTTCCTCTTTATCCCTTTTAATTATCGTAATAACTAATTCTCATCCTTGGCCAAAACCCTCAAGATAACAATAACGTATTCTTGTCCTCTTCCGTTATCCTTTTCATTATGTCAGTGACTAATTCTCATCCTATTCCTTAATCCTCTTAATAATATCACTGACTTTCATCATCTTCCTTTACTCCCTTAATAACATCACTGACTTTCATTTTTTACTCCTTAACACTCCTAATTAGGTCAATTACTTATTTTGATCCTCTTCCATTACCCTGTTATTTACATCATAAACTAATTCTTATCCTCTTCTTTAACCCTCTTAATTGTGTCACTGACTCTCATACGCTTCTTTAACCCTCTTTATTACGGTATGTCAATAACAAAATCTTATTCTCTTCCTTAACCCTCTTAATTACGTCAATAACTTAATCTTATCCTCTTCCTTAACCCTCTTAATTATGTCAATGACTTATTCTTATCCTCATCCCTTCCGGTAAACCTCATAATTATGTCAATGACTAATTCTTATCCTCCTCCATTACCTTCTTTATAACATCAATGACTAATTCTTATCCTCTTCCTTAGCCCTCTTCATTACGTCAATGACAAATTCTCATTCTCTTCCTAAACTGTCTTAATTATGTCATTAACTAATTCTTATCCCCTTCCTCCACCTTCTAAATTACATCAATGACTAAAATACTCTTTTTTCACTCCCTTCACTCGTCAATGATTAATTACCTTACTCACTACATCTTGTTCTACTCCATGAAACTCTAAACCACGTCAGTTACTTACAACTAATTCTTATCCTCTTCCGTAAGCCTTTTAAAAATGTCAATAACTAAATCTTATCCTCTAAATAACATCCCTTTCCTAAACTCTCTTAATTGTCCATGACTAATTCTCATTTCTTACTTAATCCAATCAATTATGTCACTGATTTCATTCTCTTCCTTTATTCTTTAATTTACTAAATAACTAATACTTATCCTTAACCCTCTCAATTACATCAATGACTTATTCTCATCCTCTTCCGTAACCCTCTTAATCACGCCAGTGACAAATTCTTATACTCCTCCTTACCCCTCTTAATTACGTCAATAACTTAATCTTATCCTCTTCCTTAAACCTTCTAAATTATACCAAATAATGAAGAATTCTTATCCCCATCCTTACCCCTCTTCATTGCATCAATGTCTAATTCTTATCCTCTTCCGTAACCCTCTTAATTACCTCAATAACTAATTCTTATTCTCTTCCTTATCCCTCTCAATTACTAATCCTCATCATCTTCCTTAATCCTCATAAATGGTAAATGATTCTTATCATTTTCCTAAACCTTCTTTATAATATCACTGACTAATTATGTCCTCTTCCTCAACCCTCTAAATGCGTCAATAACTAATTCCCATCCTCTTCGGTTACCGTCTTAATTACTTTAATTGATAATTCTCATCTTCTTTCTTAACCCTTCTGAATCAAATCAATAACTAATTCTTATCCTCTTTCTTTACCCATTTCATTATGTCACTGACTTATTCTAAGTCTCTGTAGAAAAAATCTGTAGCTCTAAATCTTGTCTTAGTAAATAAAACTCCTAACATCTTAAACCTATTTCAGTAGATAAAACTCCAAACATTTAATGTAGTCTCTGTAGAAAAAACTCCGTAGCTCTTAATCCTGTCTTTGTAGCTCTGAATTCTGTCTCAGGAGATAAAACTCCATACTTTTAAATAGAGTCTCTGTAGAAAAAAATCGTAGCTCTGAATCTCCGCTGGAGAAAATAAAACTCCAGACTTTTTATATAGTCTCTACAGCAAAACTCTGTAGCTCTTAATCCTGCCTCAGTAGAGAAAATTTCGTAGTTCTAAATCTTGTCTCTGTAAATAAATCCCTGTAGCTCCATATCCTTTTTCAGTAGATAAAAATCCAAAGCTCTTAATCATGTTTCAACAATCTCTGAAGATAAAACTCCCTAGCTTTTAATCTTGCTCAAGTAGCTAAAACACCGTAGCTCTTAATCCTGTCTCTGTTAATAAAACTCCTAACTCTTAATCCTGTCTCTGCAGATAAATCTCTATAGCTCTTAATCCTGTCTCTGTTAATAAAACTCAGTTGTTCTTAATCCTTTCTCTGTAGAAAAAACTCAGTAGCTCTTAATCCTGTCTCTGTAGATAAAACTCTGTAGCTCTTAAACCTGTCTCTGTAGATAAAATTCCGCAGCTATTAATCCTGTCGCTGTAGATAAAACTCCGCAGTTCTTTATCCTGTCTCAGTAAATAAAACTCCGCAACTCTTCATCCTGTCTTAGTAGATAAAACACAGTAGCTCGTTATCCTGTCTCTTGAGATAAAGCTCTGTAGCTCTTAATCCTCTCTCAGTAGATTAAAATCCGTACCTCTTAACCTCGTCTTTCTAGATAAAACTCCATAGCTCATAAACATGTCTCTGTAGCTAAAACACCGAAGCTCCTAATCCTGTTTCTTTAAAAAAATCTCTCTGGCTCTTAATCCTATCTCTGTAGACAAAAACCCAGTAGCTCTTAATCCTGTCTCAGTAAAAAAAA
>PRKT01000513.1:9768-25295 GCA_003671525.1 Saccostrea glomerata | reverse complement strand
CTACCTGAGGATGATTCCACATGAGTTTCATCTTTCCTGGCACAGTGGTTCTTTAGAAGAAGATTTTCTAAAAATGCCATTAATTTTTCTCTAATTCATAATTATCTCCCCTTGGAAAAGGGCCTGGCCCTTCATTTGAACAAACTTGAATCCCCTTTACCCAAGGATACTTTGTAGCAAGTTTGGTTGAAATTGGCCCAGTGGTTCTTGAGAAGAAGATAAAAATGTGAAAAGTTTACAACAACGACGACGACGACTACGACGACAACGACGACGACAGACAACGGACAAATTTTGATCAGAAAAGCTCACTTGAGCCTTTGGCTCAGGTGAGCTAAAAACAAGTGAAAGGGGCTGTAGGGAATGAAGAGAATGACCAACAGAATGTATTAATGTAAGTACCTATGACTGTCAGTCAGTGTGTTTATCTGTTTGTCTGATTGTCCCCCTGACTGATTGTTTGTCTCTTTGTCTGTCTGTATGATTGGCTCCCTGTCTGATTGTTTGTCTCTTTCTCTGTCTGTTTGTGTGACTGTCTCATTGTCTGTTTGTCTCTTTGTCTGCCTGTTGGTCTGTTTGTCTCCCTTTCTGATTGTTGGTCTCTTTGTCTGTCTGTTTGTAGGTTAGGAAATGTATGATTGTAGGAAACATATATAATGTATGTTTGCAATGTATCTTTGTAAGGAATGTATATATGTTATGAATGTTATGTATGTATGTTTGTAAGATATGCATGTTATGCATGTGTGAATGTATGTAAGGTATGAGGAATAGGAATGAGAAAGGGTAGTGGGAAGGGGTGGGGAGAAATAGGGATGGGAATTAGAGACGGGGTTGGGAAAAAGAAAGAAGAGGGGGAGAGTGAGAATAGGAAAGGGGCTGCGGGGTAAGTTGAAGAAGGCACGTATAAAAGAAATGTAGATGGTAAAAAAATGGGTGATATGTATGTATGTGTGTAATGTAATGTATGTTTGGATGGACGTATGTAATGTAATGTATGTATGTTATGCAAATATATTTGTAAGAGATGCATGAAATGTATGTTTGGATGGATGGATGTAATGTAATGTATGTATGTTATATATGTATCTTTGTAAGAGATGCATGTATTGTATGTATGTAAGGAATGTATGATTGATATGAATGTAAAGTATGTATGTTCATAAGAGATGCATGTTAAGAATATATGTTATAAGGGATGTGATGTATATATGTAATAATGGATGTTATGTATGTATGTAATAATTGATGTTATGAATGTATCCATTGTAGGGAGGGGAGTGGGAGTGAAAGATGGATGGGAGAGGACCGCAGCTCTTAAACCTGTCTCTGTAGATAAAACTCCGCAGCTCTTAAACCTGTCTTTGTAGATAAAACTCTGTAGCTCTTAATCCTGTCCCTGTAGATAAAACTCCGTAGCTCTAAATCCTGTCCCTGTAGATAAAACTCTGTAGCTCTAAATCCTGTCTCTGTAGATAAAATTCTGTAGCTCTTGATCCTGTCTCAGTAGATTAAACTCCTGAGCTTTTAATCGGTCTCAGTAGATTAAACATTGTAGTTCTAAATCCTGTGTCTGTAGAAAAATCTCAAAACTTTAATCCCTGTTTATGTAGAAAAAACTCCCTAGCTCATAAACTTGTCTCTGTAGCTAAAACACCGTAGCTCTTAATCCTGTCTCTGAAAAAAATCTCTGTGTCTCTTAATCCTGTCTCTGTAGCTAAAACACCGTAGCCCTTAATTCTGTCTCAGTAGATAAAAATCCGGAGCTATTAATCATGTCTCAGTAGAAAAAACTTTTAATCCTGTCTCTGTTAATAAAACTCCGTTGTTCTTCATCCAGTCTCTGTAGAAAAAACTCAGTAGCTCTTAATCCTCTCACTGTACATAAATCTCTGAATCCTATCTCAGCTCTGAATCCTATCTCAGTAGATAACACTCCGTAGGTCTTAATCCTGCCTCAATAGATAAAACTTCGCAGCTCTAAATCCTGTCTCTGTAGATAAACTCTGTAGCTCTTAATCCTGTCTCTGTAGATAACTTCGTAGCTCTTAATCCTCTCTCAAGAAATAAAACGCTGTACCTCTTAATCCTGTCTCTGTAGATAAATCTCTGTAGCTCTATATCCTATTTCAGTATATAAAACTCAAAATTTTAAACGCTGTTTCTGTAGATAAAACTGTAAATCTTAATCATGTCTCTGTATATAAAACTCTGTTACAGTAGCTCTTAATCCTGTCTCAGTACATAAAACATTGTGCTTTTAATCCTCTCTAATTAGATAAAACTCCGAAACTCTGTAGCTCTTTACCCTTTCTTTCTAGATAAAAATCCGTAGCTCTTACACTTGTCTCTGTAGATAAAACTTCGTAGTTCTTAATCCTACGTCAGTAGATAAAACTTCGTAGTTCTAAATCCTGTCCATGTAGATAAATCTCTGTAGTTCCATATCCTGTTTCAGTAGATAAAATTGAAAACTTTAAACCCTGTCTCTGTAGATAAACTCCGAAACTATTAATCCTGTCTCTGTAGATAAAACTCCTCAACTCTAAATCCTGTCTCTGTAGATAAAACTCCGCAACTTTATCCCGTCTTTGTAGATAAAATTCTGCAACTCTTCATCTTGTCTCTGTAGATAAAACTCCGCAGCTCTTAATCCTGTCTCTGTAGATAAAACTCCTGACTCAAAATCCTGTCCCTGTAGATAAAACTCCTGACTCAAAATCCTGTCCCTGTAGCTCTAGATACTAACTCTTTAGCTCTAAATACTGACTCTGTAGATAAAACTCCTGACTCTAAATCTTGTCTCTGTAGATAAAACTCCGCAGCTCTTAATCCTGTCTCTGTAAAACAATCTCTGTGGCTCTTAATCCTGTCTCTGTAGATTAAACTCCACATCTCTTGATCCTGTCTCTGTAGATTAAACTCTGCAGTTCTTTATCCTGTCTCAGAAAATCAAACTCCACAGTTCTTAATCTTGCCTTAGTAGATAAAACTCAGTAGCTATTAATCTGGTCTCTCTAGATAAAACTGTGTAGCTCATGAACTTTTCTCTGTAGCTAAAACACCGTAGCTCCTCATTCTGTCTCTTTAAAAAAAATCTCTCTGGCTCTTAATCCTGTCTCTGTAGACAAAAACCCAGTAGCACTTCATCCTGACTCCGCAGCTCTTCATCAAGTCTCAGTAGATAAAACTCTTTAGCTCTTAACCCTGTCTCAGTACACAAAACTCATAAGCCCTTAATCCTGTCTCAGTAGATAAAACACTGTAGCTTTTATTCCTATCTCAGTAGATAAAACTCTGTACCTCTTAATCATGTCTCAGAAGAAAAACCTCCATAGCTCTTAATCCTTCATCAGTAGATAAAACTCCATAGCTCCATATCTTCTCTCTGTAAATAAAACTCCATAGCTCTTAATCCTGTCTCAGAAGAAAAAACACTGTACTTCTTAATCCTGTAATTACAGATAAAAATCCATAGCTCTTAATCCTGTCATTGCAGATTTTAACATCCACAGCTCTTAATCTTGCCTCAGTAAATAAAACTTTGTAGCTCTATATCATGTCTCTGTAAATAAAACTCCATAACTCTTCATCCTGTCACAGTAGATAAAACACTGTAGCTCTTAATCCTGTCTCTGTAGATAAAACTCCGCAGCTCTTAATCCTGTGTCTGTAGATAAAACTAAGTAGGTCTTTATCCCGTCTTTGTAGATAAAATTCCGCAGCTCTTCATCTTGTCTCTGTAGATAAAACTCCGCAGCTCTTAATCCTGTCTGTGTAGATAAAACTCCGCAGCTCTTAATCCTGTCTCTGTAGATAAAACTCCGCAGCTATTAATCTTATCTCAGTAAATAAAACTCCATAGCTCTTAATCATGTTTCTGTACATAAACTCCGCAGTTCTTTATCCTGTCTAAGTAAATAAAACTCCGTAGCTCTAAATCCAGTCTTTGTAGATAAAACTCCGCAGCTCTTAATCCTGTCTTAGTAGATAAAACTCAGTAGCTCGTATTTTCAAAAAGTTGTAACTAAAGAAATTCAGTTTCTATAAACATGATAAGCTACAGTGTGTATAATCATAATATACATGTACATGAAAATGTTTCAAACTATTATCAGCATTAGCAACTTAACATGGCACCAACACGATAAGTTCATTCACTGGACGTACATAAGTTCTTGGCACTTCGTCAATGATAGTACGAACCAAAACTTTTCGCACGAGTCCGTCGTCACTTTGTACGGCCTTAATGACAAGTCCAATCGGCCAACGTATACGACAGAGTTCTTTGTCACGAATAAGTACAACATCACCTACAGCTACATTTCGCATGGGGAGATTCCATTTCTGACGGCGTTGCAGTTCGTTAAGGTATTCAACTTTCCAACGCTTCCAGAAAACTGACGCCAAATGTTGAACTCTTTTCCATTGTTTACGCAGTAGATCTTTCTGGTCAACATCAGTGTTGACATGGGTTGTATCAATAGCATCAGACTTTTGGGTGAGTAGAGTTGAAGGTGTTAAAATACATGGATTTTCTGGATCTTTTGATACAGGTATTAACGGGCGCGAGTTGATGATAGAGCATGCCTCCGCTAAAAAGGTTGTAAGCACGTCATGTGTCAAACAGCGAAATCCATATTCCAACAACATGGAATCAAGAATCCGTCTAGTAGTCCCGATCATCCTCTCCCACACTCCGCCCATGTGTGAGGAGTGTGGGGGGTTGAAGATCCATGTGGTCCCTTGTTTGGTAAGATAGTCATGTATAGGCCCATTTTCTACGTTAATTGTGTTGATCTTCAATTCATTGACTGCACCAACAAAATTGGTCCCCCTGTCAGAACGGATGATTCTTACACAGCCTCGAATAGCCACAAATCGTCTGAATGCATTAATAAATGCAGATGTTGTCATATCCTCCAGAACTTCAATATGGACCGCTCTAGTTGCTAGGCATGTGAAGAGGGCTGCCCACCGCTTACTATTGGCTGATCCACCTCTAGTTTTCCTCATTATGATCTCCCAGGGACCAAAGACATCTACTCCAATAAATGAGAATGGTGGGTATCCAGGGAGTATCCGTTCTGAAGGTAAGTCGGACATTTTTTGGTGTTCAAGAGGTTTACGTAGCCTTCTGCATGTAACACAATTGTGTATGAGGGAAGTTAAGAGTCATTTTCCACCAACTATCCAGTAACCTGATGATCTAATTCGTCCCTCAGAAATATGGCGACCTTGATGCTTTGTATCCTCATGACATTTCCGAGTTATCAAGGTAGAAACGTGATGCTTGGCTGGTAAGATTACAGGGTTTTTGAAGGTTTCCTCAAGGTGTGAATGTTTCAAGCGTCCCCCTACACGTAAGAGTCCATCTGCATCAAGGTAAGGGTCAAGCGTGAAAATAGGGCTGCTTTTCTTCACTGGTTTGGACAATCTCAGACAATTAATCTCTTCCTGATAAACACTCCTCTGTACATCTTTGACTACAATTTTCTCAGTGTCAAGAAATAAATCTGCATCACTCTTCTTAGTAAAATTGGCCAACTTCGTACTCCGACGTCGTTGAATGAACCGGCGTATGCAAACCAAAGCCAAAATAAGTCTTTTCCAACTAGAAAATCTTGCAAATCTGCCATTGTCAAGTCCGAAGGAGAGTGTTTGAGTGATCTTTAACTTGTTGCTTCGAACTTCTTTGTCGACATCAGGGTTGATGAGAGGATAATTAGTGTCCTCTTCTGCTGAGGAACATACCGTCCGAGGTCCAAATAGCCACTTACTGTCATGCATGTCACTTGGATGGATTCCCCTTGTGCTGACATCAGCGGGGTTCACTTCGCTGCGTACATAGAACCACTGCGTTGGTTTGCTGAAACTTCTAATATGTGCAACTCGATTAGCAACATATGTGAAGAAACGCTTGGTTTCGTTGTTGATATAACCCAACACTACACGACTGTCACTAAAGTAGTTAATAGTGTCTAATTTCACTCCTAAGTGTTCTACTACAATTTGTGCAACTTCCACAGCGAGGACAGCAGCACAAAGCTCCAGCCTTGGTATGGTATGGCCACTCTGTGGAGAAACTTTTGCCTTGCCGAGCAAGAATCCTATGGAAGAGGAACCATCGAGATAAGTTGCTTTGAGATAACACACTGCTGCAATAGCGAGTTCTGAGGCATCACAGTAAATCAAAAGTTCTCTGGAAACAGCTTCATAGAGGTTAGGTACTATGACACGCGGTATTTGCAGATTCTCCAAGACAGGAAGTGCTGATTTCCATGTCTCCCATTCTTCAACCAACTGAGCAGGTAGTTCGTCATCCCAGTCTAAAGTAGATGCAACGATTTTTCTCAAGATGATCTTCCCACTAATTGTTACTGGAGAGATGAATCCTAATGGGTCGTATAGACTGTTGACTGAAGAGAGAATTCCTCTACGAGTTGATGGTTTGCTCTCATCTGATATGCTGAACCTGAAGGAATCTGTCTTCAAGTCCCATAAGAGGCCTAAGCTACGTTGGGTAGGTGAGTCCTTTTCAAAATCTAACTCCACTAAGTTCTTTGCCAGGTCTTGAGAATCAAAAGCATCCATTACTGTCTGGTTATTTGATGCAAACTTATGGAGTCTAAGATTCCCATGCACTTTCATTGCATCCTGTGTTTTTCGGATCAAATCAATAGCTTCTTGTTCCGTAGGACATGACTTCAAACCGTCGTCGACATAAAAATCATTGACGATAAACTCTTTGACCTCTGGTCCATGGGAAGTTACGGAGAGCTCTCCTATGCGTTGAAGTCCGTACATTGCTATAGAGGGTGATGGACGATTTCCGAAGACGTGTACTCTCATCCTGTAAGTTGCAAGTGGATTTTCTAATTTGTTGTCCTTGTGCCACAGAAATCGGAGATAATCACGATGTTCTTCTTCTACCAGGAAGGAGTGGAACATTTGTTGGACATCAGCAACAACAGCTACTTCGTGTTTCCTAAAGCGAATTAGGATTCCCAACAGATTATTGATGAGATCAGGGCCCTGCAGAAGCTGGTCGTTCAGGCAGACTCCTTCATACTTAGCTGATGCATCAAAGACTCCTCTAATTTGATCAGGTTTGCGAGGATGATACACTCCAAACAGAGGGAGGTACCAGCGTTCCTTACTATGTGGTAAGTACGGAGCTAATTCAGCATGCTCATTGTCCAATATCTTCTGCATAAATGCTAGGAAATGGCCTTTCTTCACTTCACTATGATGTAAGGAAGCATCCAAAGATTTAGCACGACGAAGAGCCATCTGATAATTGTCTGGAATTGGTTCGCGTGGTGAACGGAATGGCAAGGGTGCCGTCCATTTCCCTTCTGAGTTCAGATGAAATTCTTTATCCATGATGTTCAAGAATTTCTGGTCCTCTATGGAAAGTCCTGGTTTGTTGTCATCCCTTGTAGTCTCAAAGATATTTAATTTTCCGATAACAGTCTTGTTAGTAGTGATAACAGTGTTCTGGATGTTTAACTTTTGTTTGCATGGTTCCAACATTGTAGGTCGACCACTTTTATCGATGAAAGTTCTGTTGACACGTAATGGTGGAATGTGTTTTCCAGACAAACAAACATCTCCAATAATTGTCCATCCTAAAGGAGATCGTTGAGCAAAGGGAAAACGTGGTGGTCCTAATCTCTGATCAGTAACGTGATGGGCCTCTGGAAGATCCCGTCCTATAAGCAGGAGGACTTCCATAGATGGATCTAACGGATGTAGGTCCCGAGCAATATCCTGCAGGTGTGGATAATGACGAGCGATATCCGGTGTAGGAATTTCTGTCTGACTGTTTGGTATGTTGTCACACTCCAAGACAGGTGGTAATTTCAGTTGAACATTTTGACTGTCATTGATTCCTTCCACAATCAATCCTTTGGCCATCCTTCCATAACTAACATTCTTGCCTGAACAGGACTGCATTGTGTATTCAATTGGTGTGGAATTTATTCCTGTGGAATCAAAGAGAAGACTTCTTCCAAGTGTCTTATTACTTTGGTCGTCCAGCATGGCATAAGCTGTGATGAAGTTCTCTGGCTGTTCCTCTGGGTAAATACGAACAGGTACAATACGGGCACAAGATCTCCCAGAAAAGCTTGGTTTTCCACATATCTCAGTGCAGTTTGAGTTTACCTCAAGTCGACCCGAGCCAGACGTCTCCTCGCCATGCTTTTGTACAGGAGTGTTAGTTACGGATGATTGTTGTCTGAGTCTCTGTGAGTCATCCAATGGGTGAAGTGCTGTACAATGAAAATTACTTTTACAAATGTCACAACAAATCTTTGACTGACACCTGTTGGCGAAGTGATCAGAGGTTTCACAGCATCTTAGACAAATGTTATGATTGCGTAAAAGTGTCTTTCTGTTTTCCAGGCTTTTGGATTGAAAGGCTCTACACTCATTTATAGAATGTTTGGATGCTTTGTGGATCAAGCAGTTTCTTGAATTTTCTGCGGTAATGTTTGTCTTACGAGCAGTCACAGACACAGGTTTGTTCTTTTTCACAACTCTCTGTAAAAAGCTGGTCTCTTTTGGTGTTTCATAAATAAGTCCAGGGTCATTCCTAATGACACTCATCTCTCCTATGAAGTTAACAAATTCAGTAAAAGGCGGAAAGAGCACTGCATGTTGCTTTTTGTAGTTAATGGCACGTGTGACCCATTTCTCCTGAATCTGCTTTGGTAGTTTCTGAATGATGGGCTTCACTCCAAGAGAGGAATCCAGATACGAGAATATAGTTCTGTACTCACTAAGATTTTTTACAGCTTCAATTTCTGTTAGCAAATCATGCAGTCCATACAGCTTTTTACGGTCAGTAAAGTCAGGTAAGTCCATGAGCCGAGCTTTCAACGAAGCCTCCACTAATTCAGCTGAACCAATTCGCTCATCCATGCGGGTCCAAATTGTCTGTAAACACTGTAGTGGATTGCTTGCACATGAAGTTCTTGCACTCATCACTAGTTTGTAAGCATCGGAGTCCTTGCGAATACAGTTTGTTAAAAGAGAGATCTCCTCTAGAGGTGAACACTTGATGTCAGCAACCATGCTTTTGAATTGAGTCTTCCACACGATGTACCTATCTGGTCTATCCTCGAACTGCTGCTGTTGAAAACTTTCTAAAAGAATATTTTTCTTGATGAGAAAGTTAGACGTATCGTGGATATTGTTCACTGGATGTGTGAATGTTGTGTCCACCGGTCTCGTCAGAGTGATAGGATGATGTGCGGTAGAATCAATCGGGCCTCGATTAACACTTTGATTGATGAATCCTGGGGTAGAACTTTCTACTTCTCCTGGCATTACACGAGATAATGGTATGAATGGTGTAGCCTGTGGCGAGAGTGTTTGTGTGGGTCTCACAGGAGAATTTAGACCATCTAAATAATTCAGTGTCTTGTCGAAAGGACTCATTTCTTCTTTCGGTGGATTAACCGACTCTGCCGTATTCACTATGTCATCATCAAATTGTCTCTCAAGATAAGATGCTTCGGCGTCAGCTGCTGCTGCTATTTTCTCTTGTTCTAAAACTTCCAGTTGTAAAGTTTTTGCAAACTGTTCTTTCTTAATTTCTGTCTCTCTTTTCACAAATTGTAGTTTTACTTTTTCAGATTCTGCCTTGGCTCTTTTGCTAGCAGCAAGGCTTGCACTTGATGTAGATGAACGACTTGTCTTTGTTCTAGAAGACCTGTGGGATTGACTTTCAGCAGACTCTTTTTTCAAGTCGATTTTTTCCATCAAAGTGTTGAATTCGTTTTTGAGATCTGTCATGACAGGCCAGTATTTCTCCAGTTCTTGTGTTGCTTCGGGATCTCGAGAACGTGATAGAAAGTCAAGGTAGTTGTTTGCACAAGTGTCGTAACGCTGAAAGGTGCTTCGCAAAGTTCCCTCTGTAGTTTCCAATAAACTGATAGACTTTGGTAATGGTTCTGAGTTAACAATGCAATCATTGAGGATTTTACTTGCTGATTCGAGTTTTCTGTAGAGAATGTCTTTTTGGTTCTTATAGTATTCTTCTCCTTTTTCAGTTAGTTTTGTCTCACGGGGCTCCCTACCCTCACTACCGTCTGTCGGCAACAGTGCGTTGTGAGTTGTGGACATGCTGTACACGTAATCTTTTCACTGTGCTGTCTCTTTATTAGTTACAGCCAGTTAACCATGTTGAATATGTAGAATATGTGGATAATGGTGAAAAGCTACAAATACATTGTACATAATTAAAATATTGTAAAAACATGACTTGAAATATAGATAGGACATAGTATGACTGCTTTACATAATAAAACTGACTTACACCACAATTTTGTTCCTTAATAAACATTATCAAGTGAGAATAAGATGAAACTGAACATATAGGAAATTCAAATTATGACTGTAATGGACATCCATAGAAAAATTTTACCGGGAAACTGAAGTATTACAGTAAAAGTTAATTTATAGCTAAATATTACAAACTGCAAGGTGTACATTTGAGAAATACTAATTCTAAGCCTAAAAATGTATATGCAAATAAATTTACCTACATTGTGAGCATGTGAAGCAGGCAAAACAAGTACAAAAAGAGCGAAGAAGTGTAGCTGAAACTTGGGCGGAAATAATGAAGTCAACATATCATAAACATACGGAACCAAAAATGAACCTTGAAATTCCGGAATACTAACCGGCACACTCTTTTATCTTATCTCTTTGTGTGACACTTAATTTCTTCTTTGTGCTTAATTTGTTTTTACTCAAACTTGTCTTTTGTTAGTCAGTTGGAGACGGACAGCCGTGCCGTCAAGACCAAACTGTAGTCCGAAAGAAATACTAAGATAAATCCAGAAAATATCCTAAGTTGTTTTGAGCATCTTTATTTCTGCTTATAAAGTAAAACGGTTTCCTCTTATCAAACGCATTGGAAGCATTGGGATAAGAAGCGCCATAGGCCGAGTTGGTAATTGTCGTGTACTCATTATTTGAATTTCTAATTCAATAATTAGTAAACGACACAAGTAGCACATGGCGGTTGTGACCAGTCGGCAGGGGATGCTCACTCCTCTATGGCAACTGATCAACCTCTGATGTTTTGGAAGTCCGTATTTGCTCTGCACATATTTTGTATTCTTTAATGGACTTTTGATCTCCATATGGGATCTTTCTTCATATTCATTCGTTATATCCGGGGTCCCCTATATATGTCGTTCACGTATTCACTGTTCAGTGTTATCACTTGACGCATGTGAAGATAACTGTATGCTATATAGACTTGGTAGCTGCAAAAACAACTGTGTTTTTCCAAGACAGGAGAGAGAGAGAGAGAGAGATACGATGGGAACCAAGCAACAGTTTTCCAGGTCAGAGGAGTATACAAACAGACAGAAATACACCTAACTTCAAACAATACACCTAACTTTGAAAATTGCAGGGTCATCGTGGCCTATTCTTTCTTTGATTGAGTATAAAAATGCCTGAACATGTATATAGAAGTACTGGCCGTGCAGATTTATAAAGTAGTAAAAGATTTTTTTAATATATTCTTATATTTGAGTTGATTAAATCCTATTTTATTGTTACAGAAAGCATAAAACATGATTTTCTTTTATTTAAGGTAGGATTCTTCTCTGTTTTCTCAGTATATGAAAATTTGCTTATATGTCTCGTATATATGGGTTAAAGAGATTTAAAAGACCATATTTTTTTTCCTCATCACAATTGTACAACTTTAAATTGAAATTGTAAATTGTGTTCGAAATCTAGCAGGGACTATATTTTTGGCGGAATGGTGGCGTATGAAAATATCTTCTTTTCTGCCTCTCGAAATTATTAGAGAATAACGAATTTAGTTATAATTTTTACACAATCAAAGACTTGAAGAATTTTTCAAATGTTAGCTTAATTAATAATAAGGGTCTAAAACTTTAAAATATATCAAATAAATATGATTTCCCTACAACTATGTTAGCTTTGAAATCTTCCAATCTAAGTATAGATATGGGCCAAAAATCCGTTTAAAGTGTTTTTACTCTCTTATTATAATGTCAAAAGTTTTTCTTTTTGTATCATTTTGTATCTCTATATGACTTCTTTACCATATGTGAAAATAAGAAATAAAATAAATATAAGGCGCATATTAAAATAACTTAAATATCCTAAAATATCCTAAAATTTAAGAAAAAAGAAAAGAAAATTCGGCCCAGCCAAAATACATTTTTGTTAAACTATTTGTGTCAATTTGGTAATATCGTCTTGTAGACTCTTTATGGTATTATCTTTTTATGAGAAAAGAAAAAAAATTAATCTTTTGAAATAGAAGACCCCATCGCATAATTGGATGCAGATTTTTTCTTAATGTCCAGTGAAAAGGTAATGATCTTGACCTGACCTTGACTCTAATATAAAATGGTCAAAACTTATCTAACTGGAACCATCACTTAGTAATAATTTCTTCTTGATTCTATGAAAATTTCATAAATTTTAAATACTAGAAATACAGTTTTTGTATGAGAAGAATCGTACCTAAAGTAGAACGGAGACGTGTGAGACGTGTGATTTTGATTTGAACATATTTTATTATGTAAAATACATAATTGGATTGGGCAGCAGGCATAGCCTATATGAGCCCTCTCCAAAGGTACAAGGTTAATTAATACACATATAGTAACAGGTTTATATATGACCAATAAGTTGTATACAGACACAAATTTAAATAGAACATAGGGGAAAGAAAGATACATGAGTAAAGATAGAAAAGGAAAAAAAACAACATATGAATACCGGTTTATAAATGTGGAAATGAATTGAATCGAAAAAATGAGAACTACAGCAATTTATAAACATACAATGAATGTGTATTTAACTTAAACATTAACTGGAATAAGTATTACATAGTTACACTTCATTTATGAAACCTTTTGGTTTGTGATATATATTTGTGAACACAATCAAATAATTTCATATTTTTTGCATATGAAATACTACTATCACCAAATAATAAAAGATTTAGGGAAATAGGAATAGGATTTTGCAGGTCTATACTAGATATACAGTTAAAAAGTGTGTTTCCTTGCTCAACATAACATGGGCATTCAAAGAAAAAATGATATGCATTTTCTATATGAAAATCACAATTTTCACATTTTGAGCTATCACTTATATAATCTTTCAGTAAATCAGCATTTAAACTACTAGCATTATTTCTTAGCTGACAATGAATAATATTTTGACTACGATTTCCATGATTAAAAAGTTTATTGGGTGTTCTATAATGAGTCTTTTTAATGGCATTAATAAAAGAAGATAGTGTTGGTAAACTCCTAATATGGTACGGTAAACTATTCCATAATTTAATTGTAGATGGGAAATAACTATTCATATATGATGTGGTCCTCGTCTGAGGAATAAGAAAAGTAAGACCGTCATTGTTTCTTAATGAATATGAGGTTTGGGGTGGAATACAAGGTCTTAGAAGATCTTGAAGATACTGTGGTGCTAACCCATACACAATTTTGTAAAATAATATTAATTTATGTACTTTCCTTCTGTCAGATAATGTATTCCAACCCAATTCATCATATAAAAGTGATCTTGATGAGTTCACTCTCATTCCTGTAATAATTCTTGCAGCAGTAATTTGAACTTCTTCCAATAAAGATGACTCCTTTTCATTACAATTATCCCAAACAACATCACCATATTCTAAAACTGGTCTAATAAATGACATATATATTTTTATTAGCGCGTCTCGACAAAGGGAATGTTTTAACATTCGTAGAACATTTAACCGTTTACATGCTTTTTCATAAGTAATTTGTATGTGAGATTTCCAATTTGCATCACACTGAAAATTTAGTCCCAAATGTGTGTGATTGTCCGATGGCTCAATCAAGGGGCCATTTAAACCAAATTTAACATTGGGATGAGAAAAATGTTTTCTGGAAAAATTTACATTCACTGTTTTCTTGGGGTTAAAATCAACTTTCCATTGTTTTGACCACTGATCCAACTTTTCTAAATCATTTGTTAATGAGTTTGCAGCACTGACAATGTCATTATCAACAATAATGTAGAGTGAAGTATCATCAGCAAATAAGCGGACATTATTTGTTAAATTTGAAGAAATATCATTAATATATAATAAGAATAAAAAAGGACCTAGAACAGATCCTTGGGGGACACCTGCACTAATTGGTCTAAGAGTTGATGTATAACCATCAAGGACCACTCTTTGTCTTCTGTCTACTAAGTAGTTTTTGACCCAATTTAGGATTTGATCTGATATTCCAATTTCCTTTAATTTAAATATAATTCCTTTATGCCAGACCCTATCAAATGCTTTAGAAATATCACAAAACACAAACCGTACATCTCAGCCTTTATCAAGATTGGATATAATAGTATTATAGATTTCCACCAACTGATTACTGGTTGAGTCGCCAGTTTGAAAAGCAGACTGGAACTTATATAGTATATCGTTCTCAAGTATATAGTTGTGCAGATGCTTGACAATAATTTTTTCTAATAATTTGCAAACAACAGATGTTACTGATATTGGTCTATAGTTATTGACATCATCTGCATTTCCTTTATTTTTATAAACAGGGGTAACCTGGGCAATTTTCCAAATATTAGGAAGAGTTCCATTGTTTAGTGATATATTAAATAATTTTGTCAGTGGTTTGTAGATTGATTGTGCAGTATATTTTAAAATTCGAGGTGAAACACCATCAGGACCTGATGGCTTACATGTATTGATGATTTGTAACTGGTCTAAGACTTCATTTTCTGTAATTCTAATTGTTTCCATATGATGTAAGGGGGGACCTGGTCCCTGGGGTGGTAAATCAGGCTCATCGTTAATGCAAGAGATATTTGTAAAGAATTTGTTTATAGCATTGGCCTTGTCTATGGGATGAAACATTGTTTGGCCATCGACCTTAAGAGGAGGTGTTGGCTTATGTTTATTGTTTAGTTTGGATAATGATTTCACTATTCTCCACCATTTACCAGGTGGTATTGTTTTATTTATCTGCTCTGTCAGTTTTTTGTTATAATTTTGCCGAGAAATTCTAATTTCATCAATGACCTGATTTCGAAGGTATCTATACTTTTCCCAGTGAAGTGGATTTTTTGATTTGACAGCTTTACGATGGATTCGATTTCGTTTTCTCATCAATTTTCTAATTATACTATTCATAAATACTTTGTCCTTTGGTCGAATTGTAATTACTTTTTTAGGGATGTGTTTATATATCTATACCTTTGGTTAATACTTCTGTAAAATTAGAGTACATTTCATCTACATCAGTAGTATTGAAAACTTCTGAATCCCAATTTATATTTTCTAAATCATTATTGAGGTTATTGTAATCAGCATTACTATAATCAAAAATTTCTCTCTTATATGCATATTGTTTGTGTATATTGAATTTCAGGTCCAGTCCAACAAGGGAATGTGAACTACAAAATGGGGCTGAAACAAATGTACTATCAACCAAAGTTGGATTGCTAGTAATTAT